>JAQGAO010004055.1:0-15838 GCA_034697705.1 Ommatoiulus sabulosus | reverse complement strand
TAGGTTGAGTGACGGACACAATGTGGACAGGGGGGTATGACCAACTCGGACGTCCACTTTAAAAAAAAAATGCCAGATGAAATCAGTTCCCAAAGTAAAAGGGAAATTGAGCTTAGTATCGCATAGGTGTGTTATAAATTTGCAAAAACCGGTAAACAGGGTAAACCCAGTCCTGGAAAACATGGAAAAGTCAAAGAACTTTAAAGCTCAGGGTAACATTTTCAAAATTTAAAATCTTCCCATATTAAATGTGCAAAATTTTCATTTTTCTCCAGCATAAACTCGCAATATTTTCAACCTTTTCCGAGGACATCTTTACAAATTTTTCCACGCTTCAACTGTTTTCGAGTACAGATTTTTAAAATTTTCAACAGTTTCCTAGGAGAAATTTGGAAAATTCTCAACCTTTTCACAATTCAAAATTTACGTTTTCCGAATAAAAGTTTGCACAACTTTCAAAATTTTTCGAATACAAACTTTTTTAAAGTTTCGGACAGGAATGCAGTCAGGGGGTAGGGGGAGTCAAATTTCGGGCAAATTTTGTGGACGTCCTTTTTGAATGGCCTTTTTCACGATCATTTTAAATGACAATAGTTTTGCTTTTTAATCATTGTACAGAATACACAACTTTGACATCATTCTGCGCATGTGCGCGCACCTAGTGGCGCAAATTGGAAACACGAGTCAGGGATGCGTTGCGCTCGAAACTTAAATAACAGTATTGCAAATGATGGGGGATAAGGAAACACCTAAATGGCCAATCCTAATGACAGTATTAATGATGCTAACAACCAGTATATTGATCAGTAATGACAGTATCCAAAACCACGCCCCAGTAAGTACACGTTCATTAATAATGTCTCACCTATGATGATATTACCTCCAAAAATTTCAACTTTACACAATCATTGAACCACGCATATCTGTGAGCAGAATGCAGGACTTTGTAATCATTCTGCGCATGCGCGCGCATCTAGTGATACAAATTTGATTATTGTCTCTGGAGAAAAACCTACATGGTCAATACTAATGACAGTATAAATGATGGGTGATGCCTACATGGTGAATACTAATGACAGGATTGACGTCTTTTGACCATGCGCGCAACCTGTATAGTCATTACTAATGACAGTACCCACAACCACGCCCGAATACGTACGTAATGATATGTCAAATTCCGGATTTTCATCATTACTGCCAGCCATCACTCGACATTTTTTCCCCTACACGATCATTCTTAATATCACTCTCAGATGGTAATGACAAAATTACTTGAACTTGACTTCCGTATACGAAAGATTTCACAACTTCAAAAACATGCGATCGATATACCCAGTACGTAGCCTACAGTATAGCAGTATTAAAAGTGCTGTTTTCGGGAAAATTAAATGGTGGTGATCTTTCAAAATACATTTATAATAACACTTACAGTACATGGATTATGTAACAACAACCAGAATTTTTTAAAAATAAATTTTAAATTAATAAAAACGAAAATTCCATGGCAAAAAAAGTATGGAAACACCCTCCTATACTGGTTGTTAGATTTGCCTCGAAAAATCCAAAAAGATCTTTATAAATGTTTGGCAAACACATAGCGTCAGCATCAGGGGAGGTTGGGACACAATAAACTATAAGAAATATTCTAAATTATCCAGACATAAAAGGACCATGGCTGATTTGCAACTCACAAAATATCCTTAATAGACTTTAGCATGGGTGGCAGAGGTATGGTTTTGGGGGCTGTGTGAAATACAAAGGAGATGGAAATTTAGAATAAGTATGATAGTTTGTAGTGTTCCAACCTTCCATGACGCTGTCGCATTGTGTTTGCCAAACATTTATAAAGATCTTTTTGGATTTTTCGAGGCAAATCTAACAACCTAACAATTAGTATTCCAACCAGTATTTACAACCACTTTCCATACTTTTTTTGCCATGGAATTTTCGTTTTTATTGACATTTAAAAAAATTCTGGTTATTGTTACAAAATCCATGTAATGTAAGTGTTATTATACTGTAAATGTATTTTGAAAGATCCCCACCATTTAATTTTCCCGAAAACAGCAATTTTAATACTGCTTCCATGCTTTTTTTGCCATGGAATTTTCGTTTTTATTAATTTAAAATTTATTTTAATAACTTTTAAGAAATTCTGGTCATTGTTACATAATCCATGTACTGTAAGTGTTATTATAAATGTATTGAAAGATCCCCACCATTTAATTTTCCCGAAAACAGCAATTTTAATACTGCTTCCATACTTTTTTTTTGCCTATTTTAATTTGTTTGCCTTTTTTTATACCTATTCATCAAATTTCCACAAAAAAACAGGAACAGTGCACGAAATATTTATTATTTGATATAGAAAATGTCGCGCTTCAACAACAAGTTCCAAAATGTCGCGCCTTTTTTATTCTATGACGCCGTCTCCGCCATCTTGGAAGTCGAGAATCGATCGTGGGAATATGGCGGCCGATGCATTAATTCCCCATTTAAATACGGCCAAACTTTCAAACGGATATAGATAGCGCCTTCCCGTCTTTTTTCCGCGCCTGAAATCGGTAAGTGCTCCTAGAATATATCTATTTCTAATCACACAAACCAACTATTCGCGAGATTCACGATACCCCATAAAGCGAACTTTAGCCCTATACCGTATCGATATACTCAGTGCGTAAAACCCGGTGCACTATATTCCCTATAGATTACGATAAAATTTACGCACTTATAGAATTCGGCTTGAAAATACATCGCAACTTCATCTTCTTTCGGAGAAAGCGCATTGATTTAGTTGATAAAACAATGAATCATTCAAACAACAAGACTTTCGATTTGGGCGGAAGTGACGCGCCGGTGTACCGGATGTGACGCGCGCGAGTCGTTCGAATCGAGCCGCCAGCCGCCGGCTAGCCGGCCGACATGATTCGAATTTCTCGTGTTTCAAGATGGCGGAAAGCAGTCATCGTTTGCCCGACCCTGTGTCCGAATCTTCGACTTCTTTTGTCTCCGAAATAATCTACAGTCCTATTAATTTGGCCCTCTTGGCCGTATGCGGTTTGCTGCTCTACAAAATATTCATCAAACGAAAGGATATTCCTCCGCCGGTTCCCAGGGAGCCCGAACTCTCTCCCTTGAAGAAACAAGATTTAACCTTGGAACAGTTGAAGCAGTACGATGGAACCGTTGAACCTGACAAACGAGTACTTGTTGCTGTAAATGGAAAGGTGTTTGACGTTTCCAAAGGAAGGAGATTTTATGGCCCAGGTAAGAAGAATGGGGACGGCGTAGTAGTTTTTTTAAACCCGGTCTTTTATCTTGCACGATACGTGCTCCTCAGACCGGGGTTCGAATATATCACGTTTTAAAGAGGCTGAAGACGATACAAAGGTCATAATAAAACTTCATTCGATACTGTCGTCAAACGTTATAATTTGAAATTTATTGCCCGAAGATTGTTGCTCTCAGATTGCATCATTGCATCAGACTGGGGATTGCAGACGCACAGATCCGTGCAATATGACCCATATTTGAACTCGGTTCATGCTGGATCATAGCCAATAATATATATTCGATATATATTATTCGAGTATATTACTCGAATATTCTATTTAGGGGATAACATTCTCTTTCTCTCCTCCCCCTAACCAAATTTCATCTAATATAAAAATCCAGGATAGTTTCATTAAAGTATGTTGTTGATTTTAATGTAACTTCTTGGAGGGGGGGGGGGAAGTCCCCCCCTTGTTAAATTATGCATTATCTTGGTTAGCCTTTGAAGAATCTTTATACGATTGATCTGCATTTCCAAATGGGCTTGAAGAACAAAAAAAGTACGTGAAAAGTTAAACAAAAAATACAATTAGTTTGACTTAATAAACTGCTGCCAGATTGCCGAGGCATGCCAACCAGTCGACCATTGAGATCATGAGGCCAGTGTCAGCGAGATTAAGGCACCGGTGAAGTCTCGTATTGCTAAACTACCCCTCGCAGCCCCCTGGGGCTTGCGCTTAGCCCTCATGTAGCAAAATCTAGGCCAACTTTCAAAATCCACCAAAAAATCGAGCTATCCCAAGCCCCAGTTGTACTTCTTTCCAGAACTAAGGACGTGGCCAAACGACGCAAAATATAACCTTGAGCCTTGCCCTTGAAACACGTAGCCTACCATAAAAAAAAATGCACAATTTAAACTATCGTAACATTCGCGCCACGTCATATTTTAAAAGTATGATTAGTCATTGTGTCGGGTTATTTTAACAATGTGGCCAAACGTCTGGGCAAAGTTCTTAACTGCTTTCCCCACTTCCTGAAATTAACTTCCCTGACTTTTCCAGGTTTTCAAACAAATTTCCCTACCAATGACAATGTCAAAATCGACAATATTCGATATTTCGATAAATTCACTAATGCCAATTTCGGAATTTTTTTTTAAATTAACAATAAATGAAATATTTAAAAAATGTACGAAATTATCGTACAAAGGTTTCGCATTTTGCAAATTTTTCCTCGGAATCTGTTGAAAATTTTGCAAATTTGTCCTCAAACACATTTTCCAGTTTCGTCTTCAGAAAATATCGAAAATTTTGCCAATGGGCCCCGTGGTAACAAATGAATTTTGGATTCGTAACAAAATCAATACGTTGAATTTCCCAGACTTTTTCAAATTAAGTCATTCTTCCCAAGACTTTTTCTAGAAATTTTCAAGTTTCTCGACTAGTATTCCAGTTCCGGGGGGTGCCCTGCGTTGCTGGGTCAATTCAATACCTTTCATTCGGCACAAACTTTGCCACGCGGTTGGGGGGGGTGTCTCGGCAATGCTACGAGAAGTTGTCCAAATGTCGTAAACCCCGTCTTTATCGCCGCAATGGTCCGCCATCCTAACACCGAGTTTTGAATTTGCTTGCAGGTGGTCCGTATTCCGCGTTTGCTGGACGAGACGCAACCAGGGCGCTGGCAACGTTTGCCGTGGACGTCGTGAAAGACGAATACGACGACCTATCAGACTTAAATACGATGCAAATGGAAAGTGTCAAAGAATGGGAAATGCAGTTTAGCGGTAAGAGAAAATTCACGCTGTAGCCGGAGTTAACGATAACGCTTAACTGACGGGAGACTTATTTGCGCCGTTACAGAAAGGTACGATTACATCGGACGCTTGCTGAAACCCGGAGAGGAACCGAACGAGTATTCGGAGGACGAAGACCAAAGTCAACACGATTCAAAGACCGAAGGACAAACGACGGACGGAGAAAAGGCTAAAAACGAGTGATTTGTTCGCGTCCACCACTCGATTTTATCGAAACTATCGAAATTCCAGACAAAAAAAAAAAAACTAAACTAAATGGTCGTTCGTTTTTCTTAAAAAAATAAAATAAAAAAGCGGACTTTATAATTTTTTGATATAACCGTTATGTAAAACACGTGGGTTTAAAAAAAAAGGGTATATTAATGGGATTTCCTAATGGGTACCGTAATGATTTTCTTAAAAAAACAAAAACAACAACCGCAGGATCATGACATTAATGTTTCGACACCAGAGAGAGAGATAGTAAAAAGGTTGGCGTTAACAATTTGTTTTCGGACACTGTCTTCGGGGGGCGACTATTCCGCGAGGCTGCACGCGTGGGAGCTTTGGACGTAACACCCGTAACTGTAGTCACGTATTTGCCCATTCAATGTGTCATTAAAAATATCTCGTTGTTTATTTTATTCGACCATTTGTCCCTTTTTTTTTTTTTGTTACGAGACGTTTATTAATAACGATATCGACGTTATCTATTGTCGCCGGCTTGGTTTTTCGTTTTTTTCAGTCTTTAACTGCTGTCAGAAACAGTAGTTGTCACGGCGACGTGACGTCCGAGAGGAACTGTCGAGACTCTGTCACTATCCTATCGAAGTAATCTTTCACCAAGTTTGTCTCCATTATTGCGTGCGCAGACTATTGATTCGTGCCAATGTCGACAAAGTTTACTTTTCGCCGAGTTTCTTTTGCAGGGTTACCCCAGAAATTTCATTTTTAACTTCCCCGATTTATCCAGGTTTTTAAAAAAAAATTCCCTGACCCAATGACAACGTGAGAAATTGACAATTTTGAAAATTAAAATAGAATTTTTTTCTAAAAATTGAAAAAAAATTGCGATAAAAATGTTTTAAAAATGGGTACATTTTGTACTCGCAAAATGTTGAAAATTTGTGCTCTGAAAAAGTGGGACATTTCGCAATTCTGTCCTCTCAAAACGTGGAAATTTTTTTGCAAATTTGTACTCCGAAAATGTGGACAATTTTTGCAAATTTCTACTCGGAAAATAGGCCCTGAGCTAACCTTGTATAAGTATTAATTTTGGATCGCTAGGACTGCGTTGAATTTCCCTGACTTTTCCAGGTCTGGGGAAACCCTGGTTTGATTTTACGTTTCGAAAAAACGTCTGGATAATATTGTACATGAAATTTTAACCGTCCTCATTTCCTCTCCTGTTTTTTTCGCTTGGAAGGAAGTTGCATTTCTACATTTATACCAGGAAGTTAATTTTTTTATATTAACCCTTATCTGATTTAAATTATCGTTACTTCCTCAGAAACCGTTAGCTACTGTAAGTTTATCGAAGTGGCGTGACTTTTTTAAATCAATTTCCTCGACAAATTTTATTCATCTTGTGAGGAAAAATAAATTTTGCAAATACCTGTACGTATTATATCCTGCGTAAATCACGTGTCATTTCACGGGGTTCCCCCAGAAATTGCATTTTCAACTTCCCCGACTTTTCCAGGTTTTAAAAAAAAATTTCACTGACTAACGATAATGTCAAAAATTGACATATTTTGCAAAATCAACCAGAAAGAAAACATTTTTCAAAATTCACTAAATACAATTTTGAAAATTAACATTAAAGAAACGTAATAAAAAATTTGCATGAAAATATTTTGAAAATTGGACAATTTTGTATTCGGGAAAACTTGGGAAATTTTTCACGTTTGTCCTCGGAAAACATGGACAAATTCTGCAAATTTGTACCGAGAAAATGGGCCGTTTAATTTCCCTGACTTTTTCAGACATTTTCAGGTTCCTTAACCCCTTTTCCAGGTCTGAGGCTACCCTGCAATTGCAGTCAATTCCGATTTATTCAGCTTATTTATCGAAAATAATTAATTTCGAGCCTTACAAATAAATCTTTTAAATATTAAGTTAAATTAGATTTTTTTTGGCGAGTAAATAACACGTGCACAGCAGCTCATAAGATGCTTAAATAAATTAGTAATCGACCAAAGTCAACGTTACGCGAGCCGCATATCAAACGGATATTATTTGGAAAAGGGCAAAAAGTCCACGTCTGAATTTCAAATCAAATTTTTTCCATATAGCCAGTGCCAAATTTTGATGGTTTTTCCAGACTGAGTCTATCGCAAACATGAGCGTGAAACTGGGAACTGCACAAAGTGCGAAATGATGGGACTAAAAATTTGTGCCAGATTCGGGGGTACAGCACGTGTCCAGGCTATAAATTTTAAAAATTTACGATTTGAAGGTCGTGACGTCATACATGTACTCCGATCAATCCTCTGAGGCTTAATTTAGTGCCAATTAAACAAATGCCGCACGTACCAAAGCTATAAAATGAGGTAGTTTTATCTTAAAACAAGGCAGATAAGAGTTTTCACATGGTGCCTATCAAAATTGATTTTCTAGATATTATCAGTTTTGGAAAAAAAGGCTGAAATGTTCAATAACAGGTGCAATATTATATACTCACTCTGAGCGTTATTTCAACTTGAATCCCAACATTTCCTACAACGGGTTCCCCTGCAAATTTCATATTAAACATTTCCCTGACTTTTCCAGGTTTTTAGACAAATTTCCTTGACCAATGTCCATCTCAATATTAACATATATCCAGAATTTTTTTAAAATCGATACGGGACAATATTCGATATTTTGAAACATTTACTAATGACAATTAATAAATAAAATTGTTTAAATTTTACAAAATTAACAAAGAAAATTTTAAAAAGTTTACAAAATTAGAATGAAAACATTTTGTAAAATTTGTACATGTTTTCGGAAAATGTAGAAAATTTTGAAAATTTCTTGTCTGTAAAGGTTCAGAATTTTGAAAATTTGTCCTCGGAATCTATCGAAAATGTTGCAAATTTCTCCCCGAAAACAGTTGAAAATTCCGCAAATTTGTGCTGGCAAAAGAATGAAAATCTGGCAAATTTACACTCGAAAAACGTGAATAGTTTGGCAAGTTGATCCTCGAAACAGTTGAAAATTTGCGCCAATGTGTCCTCGGAACTTGACATTTTTGCAGAGTTATCCTCGAAAAAATTGCAAACTTTGCAAATGTTTCCTCAGTAAATTTCTCCTCGGAAGCAGTTGAAATTTTTTGCTGGAAAAGGTTGGAAATCTTACAAATTTATACAATGAAAGTTTTGCAAATTTGTCCTCGAAAACTGTTTAAATTTTTTGCAAATTTTTATTCGGAAACTGTTGAAAATTTTGCATATTTGTACTCGGATTAGGTTTTAAATCTTTGTAAATGGCCACGTCGAAGCATTTATTGATTACTTTTGGATCGAGACAACATAAATACGTCGCATTTCCGGGACATTTTCAAAATAAGCCATTCTTTCCTGACCGAGTAATTTTCCAGACATTTTCAAGTTCCCCGACTTTTCCAAGTTTGGGGGGAAGCCCAGATCCGATCGATTCAATCCAGATCTCGATTCGTAGATAACATCGATTCAATTTTCACCACCAGCTTTAATAATATTTTTCAAACAATGGCTCGCGAGGTGACAGCGGAATGCAAATTGATTACCATTCTCACACATTAATCGATTAAGATGGACAATTTGATTGGACACACGAATGAACGGACTTTTGCTAAACTTATTAGCACGATATAAAATAACGAGAGACGACGCGAATTTACACTTAAATTTACCTCAATTTTTCTTCTTTTTCCTGCCCACCGATCGGCCGTCAGGGGTCCCGTCCGTTTTCCTTTTCTGGGATCCCTTGGGGGTTCCCACTTTGGGGCCTCGTTTCTTCTTCTCCGCTTTCTCCTTTTCTTCCAGCTCTTGATTTTCTCTTTCGATCAAGGTGATCAGCGTATTGCATCGTCTTTGGAGTTCCTGCGTTTTGGAAATTTTAAAAAATAATTAATCCCTGACAAAATAAGAGCCGTGATTCAAGTCCTCAACAAAAACTCCACATACAGTAGGTTAAGCATCCCTAATCCGAAATGCCCGGAACCGGAGATGTTTCGGATTTTCAATTATTTACACGTACGCAGGATTTCCCCAGCAATTTCATTTTCAACTTCCCTGACCTTTCCAGGTTTTAAAAAAATTTTCTTGACCAATGACAACAACGTGAAAAATTGACATTTTCCAAAATCGACGCTGGAAAACATTTTTTTAACTTTACTAACGACAATTTTGTGTTTGGAAAATGTTGAAAATTTGTCCTCGGAAAAAGTGGGAAATTTGGCAAATTTTTCCTCGGAAAATGTGGAAAATTTGTACACGGAAAACGTGGACAAATTTTGCTAATTAATACTCCGAAAACGTGGAAAAGTGTATAAATTTGTACACGAAAAACGTGGACAAATTTTGCTAATTTGTACTCAGAAAATGTGGAAAATTTTGCAAATTTCTACTCAGAAAACGTGGAAAATTTTGCAAATATCTACTCTGAAAACGTGGAAAATTTTGCAAATTAATACTCCCAAAACGTGGAAAAGTGTATAAATTTGTACATGGAAAATTTTGCAAATTTGTACTCTGAAAACGTGGAAAATTTTGCAAATTAATACTCCGAAAACGTGGAAGTGTATAAATTTGTACATGGAAAATGTGGAAACTTTCTGCAAATTTCTACTCGGAAAATGAGCCCTGAGCTAATCTCGTACAAGTGTTAATTTTGGATCGCCATGACTGCGTTGAATTTCCCCAACTTTTTCACAATAAACCATTCTTCCCTGACTTTTCCAGGTAATTTTCAAGTTCCCAGACTTTTCCAGGTCTGGGGGGAACACTGGAGTATTCTCGTGGATGGGACTAGAGACCACTAAACCCACACGTTTCATAAACAACTTTTCCACGTAGCCCGAAGATAATTTATTACGCCGTTTTTGTTAATATTGGGTACTAAACAAAAGTTTGCGTACAATCGACTAGCGTTGGCCATTAGTCGAATAATTTTTCAATCGTGGCTAAAACTGACGACTAAAATAGTCCTTCTTAAATTATAATAACTAATTTAGCCGTTCATCGCCAATCCTATTGTAGCCTTAGCCGCCAGACCAGAATGGACATAAAGCATAAAATCATGGAAAAAAAATCTTCAGACACCTTATTAAATCGGCATTTTCAACCGGTATCCTTACCATAGCGGTCCTCGACTTGATGAACCAGTCGAAGCGGAACTGCGGCGCGGCGCGGACGGCGGCTCGGAGTTCGTCGTACACGTTCTCTTTGTCGAAGCCCAATTTATGTAACATGCAAACCAAGAAGCGATCCTCTTCCTCCGTGTAATTTTTGCCTTTGTTGGTTCCGTAAGCGATTCGTAACTGATGAAAAGGCGCTCGATATCGCGCCATCTATATCGATCCAAAATAAAAAAATCCAAATTCATTACGTGAATTATTTCATTATTACTCGCATTTCTACTACTTTTCCGGTCAGTTCTTACGTCGCTCGGAAAATTTCTCCTTAGTGACAAAAAATAATTCATACGTATTACAGGGTTCCTTCCCCCCAGAAATTTCATTTTCAACTTCCCCGACTTTTCCAGGTTTTAAAAAAAATTTCCCCGACCAATGACAACGTGAAAAATTGACGCTTAGAAAATATATATTTTTTTTAAAAGTTACTAACGAAAAAAATTGCGAGAAAATTTTTTAAAATGGGAAATTTTTGTATTCGGAAAAAATGTCGAAAATTTGTGTTCTGAAAAAGTCGGAAATTTCGCAATTTTGTCCTTGGAAAACGTGGAAAATTTGTACTCGGGGAAAACCTAGAGAATTTTGAAAATTCGTACACGTGCGTGGACAATTTGGCAAATTTGTATTCGTAAAACGTGGAAAATCGTGTAAATTCGTACATGGAAAACGTGGAAAATTTTGCAAATCTGTACTCCAAAAACCTGGACAATTTTTGCAAATTTCTACTCCGAAGATGGGCCCCGAGCTAACCTCGTAGAAGTATTAATTTTGGATTGCCGTGACTGCGAAGAATTTCCCCCGAGTTTTTTCAAAATAAACCATTCTTCCCCGACATTTCCAGGTCATTTTCAAGTTCCCTGACATTTCCAGGTTTTCCAGGTCCGGGGGAACCCCGCTTAAGAAGAATAACCCACCTTGGCATCCAACGCTTTCTTGATGCTAGATCGGCGCTGGATTTTCGCCTCCCCCTTCTCAATCTGGGCCATGATGCGTTCGATGTCTTGCAACTCGTTGCACCGTTCCCAGAACACGGCCGAGTATTCCATCACTTCTTCGGGCGACTTGCCCTCCACCTCGCGCGCGATGCTCTCGATGTCGTCCCGACCGAATTTCTCGTTCGCTTTGATGAACTGGTTGAAATCGCGCTTCGTCCAATTTGTAAAACCCTGAGAGAACAAAGTCGGTGTTTGTAACGAAACGTGTTGAAAATCCGGAAAACATCTCCGTGCACTGTGTTTAACCCCAATTCTTGAGTCTTTATTGCATTTTTGCACGTAACCAAAATTTTCAATATTCAAAAATTGCGTAGTATTATCATTTCTTACATTATGGTAACTTACCTCGGTAAGTAGCTTTTCTTTTTCGACAATTTCGTCTTCCGTCAATTGCTCCGCTTCGTCTATTCGCTTTTGTTCTTCCTTCTGCGTGCGGGTGGCTTCGGTTCCTAGATCGGGATTTCGCGGCACCTACACCCGAGAGATTCGAAAATTAAGATTCACGAGTCTATCAGGGTTCCCCCAGAAATATTACGTTCAACTTCCCTGACTATTAGAAATCTTTAAACAAATTTCCCTGACCAACGATAAAAATCGAACTATGCTAATGCTATCCGCGATTTCGCAAATCGCATTTTGAGAAATTAGCCTAGTTTTTGAAAATATTACATATTTGTAATCGGAAAACGTTGAAATTTTTGCCAATTTGTACTCGGAAAAGGCTGTACATTTCGGAAAGTTTGTACTCTGATATGGTTGAGAATTTTGTTAATCCATACACAGAATCTGTTAAAAAATTTTCCTCTGAAACTATCGAAATTTTACGAATCTACACTCGAAAACGATCGAAAATTTGTGCTCGGAAAACGTGGAAAATTTCGCTAGCTTGTCTTAGGAAACTGCCGAAAATTTAGCAAATTTCTCCTCTGAATCTGTTGAACATTTTGCTAATTTGAACTGGAATTTTGTTTAAAAAGTTTGCAAACGGGCCCCGAGTTGAACAACGTAGAACAATTAATTTCGCTAGCTTGTCTTAGGAAAGTGCTGAAAATTTAGCAAATTTCTCCTCTGAAATAGTTGAAAATTTTGCCAATTTGTGCTGGAATTTTTTTTAAAAAAAAAAGTTTAAAAATTGGGGCCCAGAGTTGAACAACTCTATAACAACTCTTATTGGATTGTGACAAAACATGAATAGGCCTACTTGAAATCCTTGACTTTTTCAAAATATTTTTTTCTAAGACCATGAAACCTCCCACCTTCTAGAGATTTTCCAAGTTTCCTGACTTTTCCGGGTCTCGGTGTACCCCGCGCTAGTCTATTAAACATTCGACGAGCGAGCTGAAAACTGAAAAAGGTTCAATCGTCAACTTAAAAAGTACCTTATAGCCGATGCTTTTCCTAAAACAGTAGATCTCCTTGTCCAAAAGCTCGAACAGCCGCGGAGGAAAGAATTGAAAATCTTGTACGTTCGGTTGCTTGGGTGGACGAGGGGCCTGGAAAAAAGTACAATTACGAGTTAACGCGGATCTAAAACAACTTTTAATTATCGGCGTGACGTGTTTCGTATGTCTTACTTTGGGTGCTTTTGGTTCCGTGACGCGCAAAGCTTCCCTGAAGTAGGCATCAACGGCGTAGTTGGCCTTCCTTTCCCTTTTAGGCGGTTCGATCCAATGTCCGAGTCCCATCGCCTTTTGTTTTTCTCTGTAATCCTCTCCTTCGAATTTGTACACGCTCTCGGTGGGGGCATCCAACGTGAAGTTTTGCAAAGAACTTTCTCCCATGCTTTCGAGTTTGTTTTTCAATTGTTCCGTCTTAAAAATAATGAAATAAATTTAGCATTTCCAAAGCCGACAATTTCATTTATGGAATAAAAAAAAATCAGCGAATTAAGACTTGCCAGGGTTCCCCCAGAAATTTCATATTCAACTTCCCTGACTTTTCCAGGTTTTAAAAAAAAAATTCCCTGACCAACGACAACTTGAAAAATTGACATATTTTCCAAAATTGTCACTGGAAAATATTTTTTTAAAATTACTAACGACAATTTTGAAAATTAACGTAGAATTGTTTTTAAACATTTAAAAAAATTGCGTGACAATTTTTTAAAATGGGAAAATTTGGTATTCGGAAAATGTTGAAAATTTGTGCTCGGAAAACCTAGAGAATTTTGAAAATTTGTACACGAAAAACGTGGAAAATTGTGCAAATTTGTACTTGGAAAACGTGGAAAATTTTGCAAATTTGAACTTAGAAATCGTGGAAAATTTTGCAAATCTGTACTCCGAAAATGTGGAAATTTTTTTTACAAATTTCTACTCTGAAAATGGACCCTAAGCTAACCTCGTAGAAGTATTAATTTTGGATCGCCATGACTGCGTCGAATTTCCCTGACTTTATCAAATTAAACCAGTCGTCCCTGACTTTTCCGGGTATTTTTCAAGTTTTCCAGGTCTGGGGGAACCCTGAAATAAGCGAATTGGGACTTTTTTTTTGCTTCGAAAGGCCTCACCTTAGCTTCGGCTCTCTTCAAGATGGCTTCGATATCTTCGTCCGTGATTTCGCTTTCCTTAGATGCGAAGATGTGATCGGCACCGTGCCGAATCATGCCCAAAACCTCGTCTTTTCCCAATTTCGTGGCCGTGCTGTCAACCAGACGACCTGACATCGAGAAAAAATTACATTTTTAAGATCGTTTATACGGCGCGATGAAATTTCACGAGTGTTCGCGCGTGATATCTAAATTACCTTGCTGAATGACGATGGTGTCCAGCCGAAGTTTTACCTCGGCCCTTTCGACGATACGTTCCTCGACGGTATTGTCCGTGATCAAACGAAAAACTCGCACTTGCTTCGTCTGCCCGATACGATGAGCTCTGTCCTAAAATACGAAAGCAATTACAACGAGTTAAGCCTTAGCTATTCGATAATATGGGTTTTTCTCCTAGATAAATTCAGTTTGGTAAAATGCCCGACATAAAAGGCAAAAATACAAACCATGGCCTGCAGATCCGACTGAGGATTCCAATCCGAATCGAACAGAACGACAACATCGGCCGTGGCGAGATTGATGCCCAGACCGCCGGCACGCGTCGATAACATAAAAATAAACTTGTCGCTGCCGGGAGAATTAAAGTCGATGATAGATCTCTGCAAAGAAAAATATACAACATTTATCGTCCTTCATCCTTTTTACTTAAACAGGGTTCCCCTAGAAATTTAATTTTCAACTTCCCTGACTTTTCCAGGTTTAAAAAAAATTCCTTGCCAATGACAAACGTGAAAAATTGACCATATTTTTCAAAAAAATTACCACAATTCTGAAAATTAACGTTTAAAAAAAAAAAATGGGAAAATTTTGTATTCGGAAAATGTTAAAAAATTTGCTCGGAAAAAACGAAAAATTTTGCAATTTTGTCCTCGGAAAACGTGGACAATTTTGCAAATCTGTACTTCGAAAATGTGGAACATTTTTGGAAATTTGTACTCGGAAAATGGGCCCTGAGCTAACCTCGTAGAAGTATTAATTTTGGATCGCCATGATTGCGTTGAATTTCCCTGCCTTTTTTCAAAATAAACCATTCTTCCCTGACTTTTCCAGGTTTTTCAGGTCTGGGGGAACCCTGTTAAATAACGTTTTTTTTAAACTTTTGCATTGTCTTTAACTACAGCCGAGACAAAAGTTTACAAAAATACGGGTTGTCCTTTATACCATTATAGCAAATCTTAAATTTTTCTATTAAAGTTTTCCAGAAACCAAATTCCAACCTCCGGTTATAAAAGTACTGTCTTTTAAATTCACGTTGGTTTAGTTTGTTAAAAATTTTACATTCTTACATTTTATCTTCATACATTGATAAATTTTAAACTATAATCTTTCATCTCATTTATCCTCCGGAGAAGACTGAAATTAAGAAGGAAATACCTGTCGATCCTCGTGAGGCGTAGAACCATCGAGTCGGCAATAATTGTAGTTCCGCCACATGCAATAATCTTCCAAGATATCGAGCAGCCGGGTCATTTGACTGAATATTAGCACTCTGGAGTCCTGATCTTTTAGCCTGGCCAACAATTTATCCAAAATGACCATTTTTCCGCAGTTGGTGACTATGTGCTTGTCCGTGGTGTACGGAGGACCGGGTTCGGCGCCGTCGAATAAATAAGGGTGATTGCAGCACTTTCGCAACTGCATTAAAATGTTCAAAAGTCTCATCTTGTCCGATTTTCCGGCACCATTCACGACATCGATGTCCTTCATTAAAATTCTCGTATACCTATATCGGAAAAAGGAAGCGAATGATTGAAGTACTCGGAATGGTAAGCCCAGGTATCCCAGCCACTTTTAAGCTCGACTATATAGGATTTATAGGACATTTTGCCCCAAAAAATAGGACAAATATA
>JAQGAO010004054.1:0-15838 GCA_034697705.1 Ommatoiulus sabulosus | reverse complement strand
ACGCAACGTAATCTAGCACGCTGGGCAGATACCGTGGCCTTTACGGTATTTTCGACGCTATGCAATAACTCTCTATTGATAAGCGCCCTGCCTTAAAAGTACCGTACATTTACATGTATTTGACGACAGACTAATGGTTCTAATGGACTAATGGTTCTTTGAAGCAATTTTAAAGAATTGTGATTGAATTTTGTAAAAGACTTACGTACCCTAACCTGGAACCTTCTTTACAACTGAGCGAGATAGTGGTGTTAGAGGGTCTGAACCACAGTACGCAGGTGACAGTACGAGCACAGAATACGAAAAGACCAGTGGGGTCACTCCGTGTGGGCAAAGGTGACCTTTGATGTTCAAACGGCGGGAACGAGTGAAGCGTGCACACGCTAATGTATGATTAAGTGAACGAATAAAAATAACTAGTTCACTTAAGTGAGCAAGTGAACGACAGTTGACGCTAGTTCACTTAAATCCAGTATGAACTAGTTCAGTGAAGTAGGAGTGAGTAACTCACTTAAGTGAGTTACTTAACACTTAACTCACTTTTCCCATAATCATTATAAGAACAGTGCACCCCTAGAACCCTTAACTTTAAGCAGTATATTTGTATAACGTAAAATGTTATGGGAGCTGGGTCTCTCTAAAACTAATAAACTATGTGAATTTGTGTCTTTTGGTTTCATGAGGCATTTTGAACTCTTCCAATCTTCCTATTGTACAGTAGGTCGGTTTAGCGAAATTTTCTTATCTAAATTTTGTTAAATATTCAAAATATTCGTTGTTGGATTTTGGGAAATACTTATAACATTCATTGATCATTGATTTCTTTTACAAATTTTGAAGCAGACGATTATATTGTATTTTTGTGTTGGTCAGTTTTCTATAATTTACTGTTTTTCAATATTCTGAAATACTTAATCTATACAGCACGCATGTATATTTTAATATTTATTAAATTGTACAATAAGTATCAATGATACTTTGAGTTTAAGAAGGCCGAACCCTCCCCCCTCAAGAAGGAAACTATCTATGCCCATAAAATAGGCTATTCTAGATACAGTATAGGTGAGCATACACTGTATATACTTACAAGTAAATATATACTTACTTTATGGCGAGTCATGCCTTTGCAAAGAAGTAATTTCCATGATTTATCACAACTATCTTCTTCAGTCTATCTTCTTTATTCTGTTTGAGTTTTATCCATTCACAAACAATGTTTTGACAATCAGCCGGAACAAAAGAGAAATGAGAAACTAAATTTTGTATTTACAGGGAAATACCAGAAGTAATCCTTTAATTTAAAAATCTGAAACCAGCTTACAATGATATGAGTATAAATATATACAAGAGAAAGTGGAGATGAAATGCACAATGAGAAGGTACCAGCAGGAAGTTGTTGGCATTTTTAAATACAAACTTAAGTATTCATCCAGTAGTACACATCATGGAATGGGGAAAATCAGTCAGGGGTCAAGGAGGGATCAACGAATAATGCAATTTTCGTCACACGAGAATGGTTACAAGTTTCGTTTTGACAAAAACAAAATGAAAAAATCGTATTGCTTTTTGCTGCTTTGGTAATCCACACCGGCATTATATTTAAATAGAAAAATCAAAAAGGAAAATCAGGTGGGGAATTTACAAAGGCATTTGGGTAATGGTTGGGAAAAAGGCGATGGGTAAAACATTACTGGCCCACAACAAATATAACAACCGCATTCATTAGTCCAGACAAAAAAACACTCAAAAAAACTACAAAATAGCACAAATAAGTCAGAAAAACTCAGAAGACTTCCTGGTAATACGAGCTCATCCTTTTAAGCCGTTGAAGAAGAGGGAAAAAGTGACTTAACAATCATTGAAAAAATATTTTTTTTTTGGACTTTTGAGACACTTGAATGGAAAAAGTATGATTTTTTTATTTTATCTAATACTGAAAAAAGTACTCTTGGGGCAAGGAAGAGGGGGTTTTAGCCATGTGGTGCCACCACTTAGAGCCTTCTTCCTGGAGCACCATTGGAAGTTTCCTGGTGCTGTAAACCATTTTTTATCTGTACCATCATCTGATGAACAAGTGCAATATTAATACATTCATGTTGTAAAACTTTCAATTATGTCCATTCATGGTGATATAATCCTCATAAATTGTGTCCTTCTTCATATATTATCTAGTATCAAAACTTCAACCTTTAGATGCTATCTTAATTTTGGAAATGCAAATGTTTAGCTTTATAAATAAATAGTTTTTTATAATATCTTTACATAAATTGTTTACATACGTTGTTACTTACATTATTTATATGTTTGTTTCCTGAAACAACCGGCAACCAATTAGCAACAGAAAGTTCATCTTGTTTCCTCCAGCGTGGACACCAGGAGCTTCCTTTTGCTAATTGGCTGCCAGCTGTTTCTGGAAACAAACTAATGTAAAGTGTACAATAAAATATTTATGTGAAACAATTTATGTAATCAACTGGCAAAAATTAGCAACAATAAGTCCCTCTGATTCCTCCATTGCGAAAGCAGCTAAAGACACAAAGCATGACATGTATGACACCCAAGAGTTTGTTCAGCACAATCTTGCATCATCAGTGACACGATGAAAAATGCCTTACTTTTAGGCAGAAACAGGTGGCATTGTCATGTTACAAAAATGCACGGCAATGCCACCAGTCGGAAAACCAAGAAAATGGCAGCAAGTGCAGCTCCACCAACTGGCAACTGGACTTTCGAAGCAAGTTATTAGTAATTCAAAATGTGGGGAGGGACAAAAGACGAAGTTGCGAGATTCAAAGAAACATGATTATTAATTGAAAAAACTTTGTCGTTAAGAGGAAAAATACGAGAAAACGATTTTTTTATTTTTATACAAGCGCAGCGCCATGGGGTCGCCGCGATTATTTAAGCGTGGTGGCGGTGGCAGCAGATCCGTCGAAAAACCTGTCGGAAGTAAACTGTGATAAAAATCTTAAAACAGGTAATGTTTTTGTTCTTTTTAAAAACATCATCGAGTTTCTCAGAATAACGCACAAATATGATACAAACAGCAGTTGTTCTTCTCGCGCTGGATTCGAGCGCGGAAAAACAATAATAAAACTGACCTAGTAATCGAATTTGATCAATATTCGAAAAAAAATAAAATAAAAACCAAACATGAAACGTCCATGTTTTCGAGAAGTCAGATGCACAGCCGAAGCAAACGAGGAATCTATCTATTTTAAATATTAAATAAAAGGACGAGTAAAAAGGAGTATTGGGCTAAAAAGTAGTGAAACACGCTTGTTAATAAATAGCATCCGATTGCCTCTCCTGAAGTTTTACAAAAAAAATCTTCCCGAGTAACAATATAATTGCACAGCTATTGCTCGATCTATTAGAAGAGGGAGAAAAAACGAGAAAAAAGCCTCCCCTGAGGAATAAAACATCATTTCTCCTCCAAGTGTGAACCATCATGGGTTCGGATATTCAAATTCTAAAGAGCAAAATGATGGAAAAACACTACTCTAAAGTCACGATGTATACCTGGGCACGAGGCCTTAGTACGAGATGAAATAGTAGGAGAAATTCGGAGAAAAAACACTGTAATTCGTAAGATCGGAAACTGTATATCTCTTTTTTTTTTCGAAATTTTCCAGCAATTGCTATGAAAAATGGGGGATACCATTATTCCAATACGTGTTGCCTTCCCTTTCAAAAGCATCCAGATTGGTCGACTAGCAAGCATCAGCGAAAGAAAACCTAACAAGTATCGCAACTTTAAATTAAACTCTCTCATACACGCACACACACACACACACACAACGAGAAATTCAGAAAAATCAACTCGGCGCAAGTTAAGGAAACTTAACAGAAAGAACACCAAACCTCAGTTTTCTGTGACCGTCTGCACATTGTTAGAATTTTGCTTAGAATTAAAAAGACCTACAGCCATTTTTAACTTCCGGTGGATTTTTGAAAGCAATCAGAATATAGGTTTAAGAATGTTCGGCAATCATGGACCGGGGGCACAACGCAGCTCAAGAACTGACCGATTTTAATAAAAACTTAAAAAGGAAATATTTTATACTGATTTACATCCCAATAAATCAGAATTTAAAAAACTTACTTTGGCCTTGTTCATGACTTCTGTATTTACCTTTGCCCTAATTAATACAAGCACCGTGAAGAAGACTATTAATTAACTCGATCAGCAATTGTAGGACCAAAAAACAGGAACCAGGTCCATGTATGCATGGTCATCAAACAGACAAATGATCATGGACAAAACTGGAGACCAACAAATTTGAATAAACTGCCATTAAATTACAGATCAACATAACAATTGTATAGCTCAGGGATCTTCCGATTTCAAAAAATGCCAAAGACATGGAAGAGAAATTAATGAAAATGAGAAACAATGCCAGTCATTAAGCTGAAGTGTGTAGCCAATCCTGTAGCAGTAAACTTTGTATCACAGCAAATAATTCGAAGCTTGCGGGGTCGATCAGACACCATATCACCCTGTCAAACTTGCCAAAAGAAACAGCTTCTGAGTTGATGACCCAAGCAGTCCATCAACTAGTGCATTTACAAGTCCAAATAACTACACAAAGAAATCCGAGAATCAATCACACATACTTGGATTTTTTGGCAATGGCTAGTTTATTGTGGCTCTTCAGAACTGAGTTCCATTAGCAGTTAGCCAACGCAACACGTGGCACTAGCTAACAGCAAGAGCGGCCATTTCAACAGTAGGTCTGCAAAAATATCAGAAAATAAATCGTAACTTCCCCCGACCGGGATTATTTATATAAACGTATTTGGGAGCATTTATTCAGCAACCTTCCCATCCACACATTTCCTGTTGCATCATGGGTATCTTATTGCAAGATCGGAAACCCACTCGGACCGATAAGGGCAGGATGGCCAAGCAAAGACCGAAACGAAAAACAAATGTCCGTTGCTTACGCTGAAGAAGTGCAACTGCAGCCCTCGAAAACTGACCATCTGACGTCTATTTACAACCCTGGTTCCCTCGCCTCTCTCTTTGCATACAGTTATGCATATATGAACCATAATTTACATATTTGGCAAATACAGGAGAGCCATTCAAAAATGTCCGTTCGGGCGCAATTTCATCTTTTCAACCACTAAATAAACTTAAAACCAAGAAAAAACATTGCTCGATACGGACATAAGCGCTGAAAGAGTTTTGCGGTGGATGGGACTGGAGGAGCCGAGGAGGACGACACCTAGAGAAAAAGTGAAAGAGTTAAAAATGACGAGTAAAAATACTTAATAATATAAAAAGTAGATTGAAAAATCCATGTTGACTAACAACGATTAAGGCATCCGGACATGATCGACAAAATCCACGACAGAGACAATTGGAGAAGAAAGACGAGTCAAGAGCGAGAAAAGTTTGATCGAGAGAAGATTTAACATCAGAGCGAGGAAGGGCTGGGACAAGGACTTTGTTTTAGATACGAGACACTGAACACGCTCCACGCACACGAGGACCCACCATCCAATCACATTTCAACAAGAGGGGAAACAAAACTAGTTGAAGTTATTGATTGCATATTGCTTATTTATTAAGTAGACTCGAACTTTGCAGGAAAACTGCTAAAGTTGGGGTAGGATGGGGGGGGGAGGGAACCTGCTAAGCGCCAGCAGGTCCGCACCACACCGCATTGATGGAGCAAATATGTTGCCTGTACGAATTCCTGGTTTGACCATCGACATTTCAAGGACATGATAACAAATTAAATAAGAAATACTTAAAAGTAGACGGGTAAAGATGAAAAACTTGTCTGCATATCACAATATGTGCACTGGGAGGGAATGTCCTGCAAGATACGGGACTTACAGAAAGCGCTGGTTTCAAAGAAATTGGCATCCTGGTGTCTCTGCTAAAGAAATACAACAATTGCCATTGAAGGTATCTAAAATTGTGTGAATTTATGAAATGTCATCGTGTATATCGATACTTGAAATTTTGGAACTACTTCATATTAGAGAATCTGTAAAACTAACAACAACTTGAAAATAGAATCACCACAATTTTACACCCGGGGTTAATTTGTTCGTGGTTTCTGGAAATATCGGGGGCGACAGCATTTTTTGGTGAAACGTGATTAAGTAGTTTCTCTCAGTAATTTTCGAACAATATTTTTTAGTTGAATAGATTGAACCTGAAAATCAACTAATTAATGAAAAAATTGAACAGAAATAAAAAAAATGAGGTAATTGGCTGAAAAATTCGTTGTCGAATAAATATGTATGAACAAATGGGAGTGAAGTGATATTGTACACACGTGAAACAGCTGAAATCTTAAATTAGTCAAAATCTTACATTGGCAAAAATGTATAAAAAAAGAATGACTTTTAAATTTTAACATCACACAATTTCTTGAATTTTCCATGGCAATTCAACGATGCAACATTCATCACCAGGGCAATTCTTTGTATTCTTTAAACAAGTGATTCACATAACCACCACTCAGGTGGTTGCCCGAATCAATTGCTCAGATGTGCCATGTGATTACACCATGCGCAATTTACCGAATCAACCAGCTTGAAAAGGGAAAAAAACATCGTGTGCACTTTAAAACGAATGGCTTGTTGATGTGGTAACACAGTCTTTTGTAATAATGAATTTTGATCAAAAATTCTTTCGAGTAAAACGAATGTGCAAGAGGTTCTCTTTGTAGCTCAACCGCAAGACTATCGAGTATTTGCTTGCATTAAATTCATCTTGCTTTGCAATCATCAAGCTACAAACCAATATTAATAAGATTGAATTAAAGTTACAAAAGCATCTTGCGTTCAGCATCAATATTGTGGACAAAAATTCAGCTGATTCGCTGCATAAAACAGCTAGCGGTACGTTAACGTCTATCATCGCATTGCAAGTAACCACAAGTGCTGTATTGCTGATATTCAACTTTAAGAACGTCAAGAATTTTATTCGTAAACTCATTCAATTAAATCTAATAACAATCATCAAAAATGACTTAAAACCGTTTTTGACACCCGCCGAGATTACGGTGAGAGGGAAATATTTTGTCTTAAGAGGTGCTGCACCAGTTAAAAGCAACTAAGTCCAACAGACTTAAACACCAATCCGATCAAATTAACATTAATTTTGAAATTCATTATTACTGACAAAAGATTTCAAGCCTGCTAAGATTGATAAATTAACCAATGGAGAAACTTACTCGTAATTAGATTTGTATGCTGAGCATATTGGAACTAACAAAGGCCACTCCTTGTGCAAGTTCATTTTGAAAACATATTTCTCCAATTACTGATTTTTTTTTTTGTGAAAATCCATTTTGTGATCAATTAGGATAAAGTTATATGGGATTAGAAAAACTGTTTTGAATAGAACAGGCCAAATTTCGATTCTGATCAATTAGCCACCAGCTACACTGTTCTAAAAAGTTATAAAATGATCTTTTAATAATTTTACTGCTTAACTTTGTCTTCACGACAGCACAATTGGTTTTAATTGATTGTAGAATATGCCACTCCAACACTGTGCGGTCAAAGAGTAGTGTGGCAAAGTTCTGATAGTCCCAATAACTGCATACAAAAGGGCACAATTAACTAAACTGTGATCAGACTTGAATGGAGAATGGAAGTGTGCGCTCGTCAATGTACCGCTTAACGATACGTTTGCAAAGTGCCACCACATCGAGTTAATGCGACCAACAAAATTGCCTTGAGGTGGAGGTGGGGCGGGAAAACGAGGGTTTTTGAACCACTCATAAAAAACATAAATAGAAATATTAACATTATAATAAAAATATGTTGCAGCACCAATCCAGACCACCACAAAAAAGGTGGGTAGGGAAAGCGTGAAAGATGTTCTTATATATAATATAAAAAAATCACAGACGATGAGATTATACAAAATAATATTAAGACGTGGGATTAAAAAAACTTTTGCAGTCACAAGTGGGCACAACGTTCGATCAAAGCCGAAAGGACCGCAACGCAGTTACCTGATTGCTGTTGAATAAAATGAGCAATCATAAAATAAGTTTTTGGGATAAAGGAACTGCATTAAACTGAGTACGATGAGGTCGAGACATAACTCTCCGCACATATTTATGCAAATAAAATCAAAAAAATCTAAATGCAACCAGAAATTCGATGGTACGTGTGGCCTCTAAGGTGCTGAGCGGATCCTGGATGCTGCCCATTGATGTGTGATATCCTTTCTTCATTTTATGTACTTGCACTGCATCAGAGCAGGTTTTGTTGTGGTAATCCATAAACAAGAAATGGGAGAGAGGAGCGCTTTTAAGGTTGAAGGGGGAACAAGGTGAGACGAGAGGAGCAGAAGATCGGCGAGGGATTAGAGTCAAGGCAACAGAATCCTCGGGAAGCTTCTCAGTAATATGCATTCAGCTCAATGGAAGGGAGCGTTCCTGGCAACCCAGAACTGATCATATGGCTAAAAGATTACGATAGTCCTAAGATAGCCGCCAACACATGAGCTAACGACGGCTCTTCATGAACTGTTTCTGCTGTTTCCGTTTCTTCTCCCATGATTCCATCAGGTTGAAGCAGTAGTCAACAACTCTTGATGCTACTAGATACACTTAAAATTACAAAAATATAAAACGGTACGTTATTTGTGATGCTGCTTCTTGCTGTTGAGTCGCCACTTTTTTGGTTTTGGGCCGGAGGTGTTGGATCACCGCCACCGCCTCCGCAGCCATAGTATATTTCGATGCTCGGAGGGGAGTTGGCTTTGCCGCCCCTGCCCTGGTGTGATGGACAAGCGCAGTCCGGTGGGAAGAAGAAGAAGATGAAGGATTGCTAAACCGAAAATTGAGTAACGGCATAGCGTTGTCTGAGATTGCACAGGAGCGAATTGTGGATTGCCCTTTACAGTCATACATTGGAAACCTCTTTCAGTTAGGCTAAACCGGGCGCTGAACGAGACTGCAGTCACCTTGGAGCCTCACTTCATACCGCTCCTGGTGGGTTACTAACACGAATCTCGAATTAAAAAGCGAAGAATCAAACCCGCATTTTCTCGGGTGCACATCGCAGTCAGAACTCCCAGTCTTCGGCCTCTTCATTGTGAATCCTATGCTCTAATTTCTCTATGTTGCTCTGTCGCTCGTCGTTGGCCTCTTCTGCTGCCTCCCAGCCCTCATCCTGTTCATGCAGCGACTTTTTCAACCTCTCAATGTTGGCTATCCGCTCCTTGGTTGACTCATCCTCAGAATCGCCCCCACATGGGCTGGGCAACCCCGCTGACTCTCCTTCTTCATTCGAACAGCAAGCAGCTGCCGAGCCTGCACGGTTGGCAAGCATGGGTGACGAATTCTCAGAGCCATGTGGAGGAGACGATGAAAGTGCTGCAGAAGCTACCCTTAGAGGTTGCGGCTGTGTAGAGGCTGCAGACTCATGGTCTGGTGCTGGAGCAGGCTCCACTCGAACAGTGTCTTCCTCATCATGTGTCGGTAGATCAAAGTCACTGGTCTGCCGAACACATACACCATTGATGATCACTTCCGTCCTCTTGCCACCACCACTGCCTACCAGCCGTGTAGCCTGCTCCTCCACCTCCATCATCACATCTCCATCGTCGCTCTTCTCATCCTCCTCCTCATCGTCATCCATCAGGTCATTTGTACCCATGTCCTCCTCTACATCCCAACCAGGATTGACCCACTGCGGCGCTGCTGGCTTTCTCCTGGAGCTTGATCCATGCACCTGGCGCCTGGAAGGGTCGACACCTCCAAGATCGCCACCCCCTCCGCCACCTAGCCTGCCACTTGTGCTACTGGGGGTGTAGCTCTGCTCCTTCGAGCTGTCTGAATCGTCATCATTATAGTCACAGCTCATGTTACTGTCCACCTCCATATCCCTTGGCTCGCGCTTTAAGTGCATCAGGCCATGGCACGATGAGGACACGCTTAAGTCAAGACCACTAAGTGGCGATGAAGAGTTGCTGAAGTATGAGTAGGGAAGAGCGCCCAGAGAGCTGGCCATCATGCCACTCTTTTCCTTCTGCAACTCAATCAGTCGCTGGTTGAGCAGAGCCCGAAACTGGCCCGGATCAAAGGTCGATCCCTCTCTTCCGTTGGCAGCCGCAGCTGATGCCGCAAGCACCGTCACAACCTCGTCTCCACTGCCCGACCCACGAGGTGATGAACCAACATTGTGCGGCACCTGCTGCTTGAGTCGCATGCGGTGGTTGTGAAACCAGTTGGTGATTGTGCGTGGTGTCAGGCCAAGCTCCTGGGCAAGAAACTCGATGGTGGTTGTGCTTGGATACGGATCAAGTGCAAAAGCAATGCGCAGTGCCTCCTTTTGCTCTTCAGAAAACAGCACCCTGGGCTTCTTAGGAGCCGAGCCAATTGGACTAGGTGTCAATAGCGATCCATTGCCATGGTGGATGTGATTGTTGTTCTCCAAGGTTTCCATGCCTTCCAAATAATCAACGGTGCTTCTCCGCCTCTTGTTAGCTAATGCAAAGGGCGATAAAACAATTGTAAACATCATGGGATAATTCTGGAAATCGTTTACAGAAAGCTATTAAGCCTTCGATCCCAAAAAAAAATTACATTTTAACAACACCTTCAAAAAGGTGTTGTGTAAAACTTATAAATATGCTCAGAAAACATACTATACAAAAAATTAAATCATTTTTATAGCAATTGTTCTTAATTTCATGTAAAGTACAATTCTTGGAAAACATTTTAATTTCGCAATAAAACTAAGTCCTACTTTGTGATCAATCAAATAAGTTTAACATAGCAACAATATTTGGGCTTTTCAAGAAAAACTTAATAAGAGTATCTATCAAATATTATTTTAATCATTGAATTGGCCAAATTACCTTCCCGCCTTTCGTTCTTCAGGGCCTGCAGCCGGTCCACATTATGAGGGTCACTGAGCCACAACTGCATCCTTATGAATGGCTCTCTGCCCTTGATGCTCAACATGTGCCAAGGCTTTGGTTTGGAGAGAAGCTCGCTTACGGATCCCTGAGATAATCCTAAAACAGCCTCTCCGAATATCTGCAAAGCAAGAAATGGAGCCCCATTTACTTGAGAGATTTTAAGCAGATATTCCATCTGCCAGAACAACATTAAACGCTTTCCTCACCTTCTGTCCAATGTTATTAGCCAAAAGCGTCTCTTTGATTTTGGTAGTGATCATTTGGGTATCGAGATCCTGCGTGAGCGCGGCCATCTCATATACAGACGGCTGGAGGTGAGACACTGCTCTGTAAACCGCAGCTGCTGTTGCCGCAGCCGCAGCATTACTCGCCTTTTTGCCAGCCACAGTCGCTGCTGTCTCCACGGAGGTCATCGAGGACCGAGTCAGGTCCTGTGGTGAGCTAGACGCCATCAGGCTCGGAAGGTGCACCTGGTTCACACTGGCTGTGCTGGAGTGGGAGTGGTGGTGAGGATGACCAGACTGGTGATGGTGGTGGTGGGGATGATGGTGACTGTTGGAGTAGCCACCATGGTGACCCTTGGGACTCTCTGGCTCCTTCATTGAAGGATAATGATGCTTCGATGTTCCTGCTGCTATAGAAACGATTTTTCTTAGTTCAAATTCTTGACCAGGTTCTATTTTGGGTATGATACAAAAGTATGAAATTCAATTTGGTGAAGAAATATGAGTAAAATAAGTTAGCCAAACAAGTTATCAATAATCTTGCCATCATGAAATTATGAAATTATGAAATTATGGGCATTCCATCAGGAGAAATATTTCTTATAAATTGCATGAGTCTATCTAACAAATCAATCTACATAATCATGAAATTCACTCTTGCGGCATTACAATGACCAAAATTAAAAATACTCACGAGGGCTAGGTCCATATCCAGAGCCTGTGCGCATCAGTTTTTCTGGAGCAATTTTATACTGGCTTGCAACCAGCTTGTGAACGGCATTTTCATCCTCCAAAAATATTTTCATCCTAATGAATGGTTCCCGTCCCTTCTGCGTCAGCATGTGCCATGGCTTGGGCCTGGCCAAAAGGTCTGATACGCTCCCTTGAGAAAGGCCCAGGACGCTCTCGCCAAATAGACGTTGACTGATGGAGAACTGACTCAACTGCTCCTTCACCTATGTGAAAGATACAAACATTTAGAGGTTAAATGAGTAACATGATAGGCACAATCGTGCGGAACCTTCCATAGACCCACAAAACTTACCTTCTTGACAATGTCTTCTGTGTTGAGGTTTGTATACTGGTCAAACTGGTACTGCGTGATGGGAGGCAGAACTGCTTTTAGCGGCCTCTGGGGAAGGGAAGGCATTGAGGGTAAGGTGGGCTGAGAGATGAGGGAATTGGTGATGGACTGCATCCGTTGCAGGGGCGAGGCAGCCGTACACACAGGACTCGTGGATTCATCAGCTTCATTGTGAAAGAATATTAGATTTGAGAGGAGAAAAATATCAACGTGTCATTCAAATAAAATGCAAGTAGAAATACCAACCTGGTTCGCTCTTTGGTCTGACGAGAGTAAAGGCACTTCCTGCATGCCGTAAACTATCAACTTTGGAGTGCAGTGGGGAATCGCTGCTTCTCTCCCGAGGTGTCCTGGACCTATCTCTCTCTAACATATCGTCTTGAGAACCTAAAGAAAACGTCATTTAAAGTTATAGATATGCAGACCAAGTATTCAATAGCAAACCTTTGCAAATTTTGACGAAGAAAAAAGGGTTTTGGCCTTAATAAACCTTTCTTTTTTTAATTTTACAAAAGATGATTGAATCTGCTGATTTAGGCAAATTTAAAGAAACTTGCAAAAAAAAAAAATAGCCGCATCACTCTGTTTCAATTAAAGTTAGAAAGTCTTAAAAGCTGCCATCTTGAATTTTTAATTGTTGAAGTTATTGGATCAAGATAATTTTATATCCTAACATTTTTTCTATCAAAAATGTTATCCTTAAAATCCTCGAAATTAAATAAAAATTAATTGCACTATGTCCCGAATGAATTTTCTAGCATTAAACATATTTTTACGATTCATGATGCTAAAGTAAAATGAGATCTATGTAATAATTTTCTAAACTTTTTCTTTTAATAAACGGTGAACTTACTTTTTGTTATTCCCCTAAACTTATCATTTATTTTAGATGGACTACCCGTGGTCCATTTCCTATGAGAAGTATGGCGTGAAGAACTAAATATTTCTGAAAAAAATGTTTCAATGCATAAGGAATGGATATTGCTTAAAAAGGAAAATTTTACATTTTTTAAAAAATTTCTCACGCTATAACTTTCAATTAATAAAAATAAAAATTAATTTCCAATAGATCCATCTGGGGATCCAAATACGCAACAGATAAACAATGATTTTTTTATTTAATTTCATATCAACACTTGAGAATTTGAAATAAGAAATTCACAGGCAATAACTATTTTCTTCTTAACTTAAGACAACAATTAATTTGGATATCTTAGATTATTTGAATGCTATCCTCGCAATAATTGCTATAGAGAACGGACCATTGATAGACCATCTTAAAGGTAAGTTCACTTAGTTTGCTGCAAAGGAAGATTTCAAGTACAAAAGAATACTAAACTAAACTGTATCATAAACTATAAACTGCAGTAATTCTACATTAAAAATTTAATTAGTCTAAAAAACTCAACATTACAGTAGTATTGCTATAGACTCTGCATCATAAAAATTGCAGATTCTCTTGTGCAATTTAACTAAATGCATTTCCATTGCATTTCAACTTGTTTTATTGAATTGAAAGAAGGATTATTTTACTGGATGAGTACGATTTGAAAGCGCCCAGTTACAAGATAACCAATCGATTTCTTATTTTATCCACACTGCATGAATGTTTTTAGAAATCCATTTTTTTTTTCAATTTCCCATGTTCCTTAACCCTTTATCTACTTTGCTTAATCAATAATGCTTCTTACCTCCATTGACTAGTTTGCTGTTGGGCGAGCCACTCTCGTTGTCCCTGCTCTCTCTACGATCTCCCTTAGGCAAGCTAAGGTCCTGCATGCCGTTTTCGGCCTGCATTTGTTGGGCAGTCAGGCGGCTCAGCTCCTGGTGGTACACGTTCAGTGCCAGCCGGATCTCTTCCTGCGCCCTCTGGTACTGATCATTAGTGAACGGAAGTCCGCCAGCCGCCACGATGCCACCATCCTCCAGTGTCCTGCCCATAAGTTTGGCCAGTTCCTCTTGGTAGATCTTGGCCACCATCTCTTGTGGTATGTCGTCATTCTCACACTTCCTAACCCGCCTGCCACTGGCAGCAGCAACGGCTGCAGCTGCAGCCATGGCGGTGCCGTAGTGCTCCTTGCTCGGTCCCATGGCAAACGGCGAGTCCAACTTTGATGCCTCGCTGCCGTTGCTGCTTCTGTCATCAGGGATGCTTCCCTCTCTACGATAGGGGCCACCGCTTCCAGAGTTGGTTTTCATGGCCTGCTGCGCCTTGCTCAGTATGATGGCAATTCGTTCTTCGGTAGCCGGGTCCTCGCCGCCACCATGGTAGCTGGGAATTCCGGATGAGTCCTTCCCTGAAAATCCCCATCGATGATGATGATGATGATATTCCATAGTTTCTGACAAATCGCACGTCTGCCCATCCAAAAGGAGACGAGAGGGCGGCCCGAAGGAAGCGCCACCACCACAACCACCACCACCACCACCAGCGTTGCCGGGGCCGCTCTCGCCACCATTGCCACCACACTCAACGCTACAATGCTTACCCTTGCGGGGCACCAGCGATTTCAGGACCATGACACAGCCATCATCGCACGCCCAAGCGTGCATCTTGCGGTAGGAGTCACGACCTTTTTCTGTTAACTTGTCCCATGGCTTGGGCTTGGAAAGCAGCTCGCTGACGGTGCCCTGGGACAGGCCCAGAATGTACTTGGCAAATAGCCTCTGTCCAATGTTGTGGATGCTGAGAAGCTCCCGCACCCGCCTTGAGATGTTCATTGTGTTGAGCGTGTCATTAGCGTGCTTTTCGATGTTCTGCCGCAGCAGCTCTTGTAGCTTTTCAAGCGCCATCTTCTCCACACCGGTTGTCTTCACCTTGTCCTCTTTGAGCAGAATCGGACTAGTCGGTGCCAGGCCGTTGTGCAGCTGCTGCAGTGGTGGAGGCTGCTGCTGTTGTTGTTGTTGTTGTTGCTGTTGTTGTTGTTGCTGCATCACTTTGTCAGCAATTGTACCATTGCTGTTCCTTTCAGGGGATTCCTCCACTGGCGTCGTTGCGTCCTCTGGTGGAGTCCTCACCTCGCACTGGTGCCACGAAGCCACAATCTCTTCACCAAGCAGTGAGCCAAACGACTCCACGGTCTGCAGGGAGGGAGGGTAGGGGGCGCCGGGGTCGGGAACGGGCAGGCCCGAGTGCGACGGCCCTGTAAGGAAGGTGCAACAACGCCCAGTTCAGTTTTCAGATCGGTACGTTATCATCAATGATTATACACTATATATGGCCATGATGAAATGGGATCGAATAAAGCAGTAAAAATGAAAGTTAAAATAGGGTGCTGGTGCAAAACTCTTGTTTTGAAGAGTCTTGAATTGCCCACCCCGTCTAATAAGTAAAAATATTTGGAATCGATGATTTTTTTCAATGGTAGATAGAACTTTTTCCCGTTCACTAAATTACTTCGTTTGGAAATAATCAGGAACATTAGAAACTGATAAAAAACCTATTCATTTGACGAACGTTTTGTTCAATAAATAAATTCGATAAAATTGTCAGTTTAATTTTAATATACAGTAAATGAGCCTGTGTGCTGCTGGCAGTCCTCATACCAATGCCAATTTAGAGCATCCAAAAAAGTATGCAATTTCCATTTTCGGAGAAAGTTATTGCAATGACTAAAATAA
>JAQGAO010004053.1:0-15841 GCA_034697705.1 Ommatoiulus sabulosus | reverse complement strand
TAAGCATTATTTGTGCTCGCACTTCTATCAGTCGAACTCTGATAAGTGAAAACTCGTCCGGGCAAAGAAAATTGTTGCACTTATCCGGTTTTTAACGTATGCGAATTTTGCATAGACGCGCTTGGTTTAGCTCAGATTTTGCTCAGCGCAATCAATTAAGGGGTAGCTATCTCTTAAGCCTCTTTAACGATTTATTGTAACTATAATAAACAAGGCTTTTTTACATAGAAAACATCAATTTTTAAATCGTACCAATACAACCAACTCAATTGGAAGATCCAAAATTCAATCAATTTGGGGATATTTCCAGTCGGAAGAAAAACAGTGCAATGAATACATTGTATGATGAAATTAAGCTCGTATTAATGAGGAAATGGGAGAGTTTAGTTCTTAACTCTGGGCAAAAATTTAATTTGATTTCTAGGATACTTCGCAATAGTAATTAAAGCGTTAGTCGACTGTATAGTACAGTACGCACTGCGAATTCTCACTTATCCGTGTATAATTGAATACAGCTAGAAGGTGCACTTGTCTGTGTTTTTCATTTAAACTGGTTTCAGTTATCCGAGTTTGACTGTATAATTACCCTCTATTCGTCAAGCCAAGTATAACCTCGTTAGGGTTTGAAAGTTTGGGGTTTGTGGTTAGTGGCTAGTGTGTACCCCACTTTAAACGAAGAAATTGACAGCATTCGTGCAAACCCTATAGGATGGGTCTGGAAATGACTTCGAAATATCAGAAATTCGTATAAAGCGAGTTCTTCTTAACGAGGTTCCACTATATCGCAAAAGGAAACCAGTTTACGGATACGATATCGCAATAACTCAGGAACGTAATTTAGATAACGACATTTGTGTGGATATTTATCGTGAACATAAGAGGGTGAATCCCAAACAAATGTTCAGGCAAAATTATATATTTACGCTAAAGGAACAATCTGAAGTTTTTTTGCTGGAAATTTAATAAACTATATTGGCTTTTGGCAAATAGGAAATTTCGTAATATAACAACACCGGTTCAATTAAAGTTGAAGGAAAACTGAATGGCATGTCCTCGCCATATCATTATTAGGCCATAAAATAATAGTAATTCTGCTCTACCAAAATACATTTATCTTTGAAAAAACGAAAACAAAAATTTAAAAAATTGAGGAAGAATTGCATAAGTGCAGATGCTCAGAGGACACCAAACCCATGTTTTCACAATTTTCAGCTTAATTTGCGTTCCGGTCTATTATGCATTAGCCAACAACGTTTTTCCGTCATACAAAACGTAGCGATTTACGTAATTAATTCTTGACATAAAAGTGGAACTAAAACTTACGCTGGAGAAGGTTACACCTTAGGCTTATCCTGAATGCTCAAGCTGTTATTATTTATTATTGTTACTGTTGTTATGCACGATAAAAAAATGCTAATTCAAGACGAGTGTACAGTTGAATGGCAGGGCAGCTTTAACGAGAGCTGTACATATATAATGAGCAACGCAATGGCTTATTATGCGTTGAGGGAAATAATTAACTTGATATTAATTATCTTATTACCCTCCAAATCTTCAATGCCCATGGGTAAAAATAAAGGCTTGGCATTGCACGTCCATTGTGTGAAAATTGCAGTTCAATAATCCTTGGAGGGGCGATCGAGGAAATTCCCAGAGTAATAAAATAAGCCTAACAAGAGTCATTATGTAGTCATGAAAGGTATGAAAACTGAAATAATGTTTTTAATGTTAGTGGTGCAATGAAATGAAGATTAGAACGACACGTCCTTATCCATAAACAGTATACTGCATGGAACGTTTCAAAAGCTGAATAAATGGACTACTCGATCTTATCGAACTAATTGAGCTTATCCGTGCCATCAAACTAATCACGTGCATTCCACCATTGCAACCCAGCTAATGTAGCTACAATTGTATAATCATATCAATTAATGCATTTTAGGTAAGCACTCGGTATTGTTAACTAAACACAGCGACTATACTGCGAGTCTTAACTAATCATATACTCAATCAATATTGCAAACTAACTAATCCCAACTAATCAACATGTTGCAATCTACTTGTACATGTAACTAATCGTAGCTACTCAACATCTCGTAATAATTAAAATTAAATCGTAATCTCGTAAAAAATTAAATCATTAAAATCATGACTACCATAATTGTTATAAACTGATGTTATAAACATCTGGTGTTACAAACAGAGGTCAACGCTGCAACCAAACCAAACAGAGGTCGACGCTGCGACCAAACCAAACCGAGGTCGACGCTGCGACCAAACAAAACAGAGGTTAACACTGCGACCAAACCAAACAGAGGTCAACACAACACGGCGACCAAACCAAACAGAGGTCAACACAACACGGCGACCAAACCAAACAGAGGTCAACACGGCGACCAAACCAAACAGAGGTCAACACGGCGACCAAACCAAACAGAGGTCAACACAACGACCAAACCAAACAGAGGTCAACACGGCGACCAAACCAAACATAGGTCAACGCTGCGACCAAACCAAACAGAGGTCAACGCTGCGACAAAATCAAACAGTCATCGCTGCGACCAAACCAAACAGAGGTCAACACTGCGACCAAACAAAACAGAGGTCAACGTTGCAACCAAACCAATCCTATATATTTACTCGACATTTTCAAATTAACTAATCACTTGCATCCCAAGCACTCAACGTCTCACCCAAACTAACCCACTCATTCTTGCAACCTAACTAATCTCAACCATCTCCAACATCGTTGCAACTCAACTAATTTAAGTCATCCTCGTCACCAAACTATACGCTGGCATATCAACAATCATAGATGGGCACCTTCATGAAATCAGAATGATGGTAAGGTTTCTTCATTATTGTTTATGTTTACGCAATGTCAAATAGTGAAATTGGATAAAAAAAAAACAAGGTTGCGGCAAATTAAGTGTAACACCTCGTGTATCATAATTTAAAAACGAGGGGGGAGGCGTTACCTTTCAAGCGAGCGAAACAAATGTTCCCCATCAAGCTGCTCGATATCAGTAGCCAAGATGACGGAATTTCCCCTTCCAGATATTACGCATTAGCCATTTTAATATCCAAAATATTGTTTTTAAATGGCAAGGTAACGATAAAGGGAGATGAAGAGTGAAACAGATAACAATCACCAATTCTCATTAACGCGGCCTGATTCGTGCTTGAAATTAACGCGTCTAATCTAATTCGTATATAAGATAATTTGAAAAATAATAAGTGAAACGAGAAAAGCCATCAGGGGTCTCTGCACGTGCGCTTAGCAAAGTTCCTCATAATTCAATTCGCACAATATGCAACGAGCGATTTAGCCCAAATTCGAGGGAATATTTAAGAAATTAAATCTTTAGGTCAAGAGTACAACTTTTACCTAGATTAGTCACCGTGGAAATATCAGGCACGGGAAACCACACGATTTCATTTTGCACCTTAGACTAGCAGTGCGATGTTAAGGAATAGACGGCCGTTTTAAATTCTCGCTCATCATAAACATATACAGCATATTATTGATGTAATCTTAATGTCTACGTTGAATCATTGTGATTTTTTTTAACAAGAGATGCTAATTGCCTCCGATGATTGACAAATTGCTGACAAACTAGTGGAAAACTAAAATAGAAATACTAAAACACTATAGTTTGCATCACCGTTTTTGTGCTGCCTTGCCTGCAATGTAAATTACTTTCTGATAAAACGCGAATACAGTGGAACTTTATTAAGAAGACGTGGCTTTATATAAATTTCTGATAGTACGAACTCATTTCCTGTTCCGGTCAAACGGCATAATAACGTTAATTTCTCGTTACAAACAAATTTCGAATTCGGATATTACAAGTTTTCGACTAAAACGAATGCATTTTCAAATTCCCAAGCATTAAATTGTTAATAACGTTAATACGAAACTTGGGCACAAAAAAGGTATGTTATAACGGGGAATTGCTTGTTAAAAATTGCAGCCTCTTTATACATTCACATACATATGGTAGGATTTTATCCAAGCTTCGATGAAGCTTTAGTTAGTAATTTTGAAGTCATGTTTGGTCTGACTTTTAATAATGCGAACTACATTTCTAAACCAAAAATTCGTATACCTTAAATGAGTTCGTTTTAACGAGGTTTGCGTCTAGTTCAACACAAAAATACTTTGAAGTAAAACCATTCATCCAATAAGTGTATCCAATGAGGGAACAAAAACGTTAGGGACAGGAATATTATATATTCATGCAAGCATCCTAAAAAATTTAATTTTCTTGAATGATGAACATTGTGCCATGGGTAAATTGCAATAAAAAATATGCCGACAATGCAATAAATTCTCATACCTTATCCCTGAAAAACATTCCTCATGATACTTGTATATTAAAATAACAGAAAGAACAGAAAGTAGTTTTCTGAATGTAGTACAAATAAGGGTTTTGAATTTTTACTTATAGTGTATGTACCTTAAGAGAAAGACAACATTCGCAATGAAAATGTGTTAAATTTTTCAAGTTTTCTCACGAACCCAATACAAACAAAACAGCACGCTATACAGAAACTGTACATTGTATAAAGAAAATGGTTTACATTTCAAAATCAACGGAAAATGAGCGCGAAACGTGTTTTCTTTGCCACTTCGCAAAATGGAGGATTTTACGCACCTGAAGTAAAAATTACAGAAGAACAATTTAACCGCTTAAGAGGGTGCTAAATCCTATATCTGTATACAACAAATGTCAAAAGCAGCGCCTGATATATCTAATACTTGTTTGCTAAGAAACAATTATTCCCCCAATGTAAAATTGTGTCATCCATTTTTTACATTTTTGTGGCATCTCAAAATATACTAAAAATGCATTATGATATTCATTGTTGAATACATTTTGAAATGTTTATTTATTTTGAAATGCCGGCCTATTATAATTAATTTCTTTTGCATATAGATGGGTAAAACAGTTTCCAAATCATTATTATTCATGTCATTAGAAGCTTTCAAAATTTCCTACATTACAAACAGAGTTTACCACCTTATCACTTCAATCCGTGCTTTGCATGCATACTGTACGCACGCATGAAATGGTTAATTCGGGCCATGTTGTTGTTGTTCGTGTTTTGTTATTTTCTGCCTTTTTTTACTGAATGAAATTACGGGAAAACGCGTTACGACAATGCATTTTGAAAACTGAAGTCAATCGTTCTTCGACAATTTTCAAATAATAAAAGCATTTTAAAATACATTTCTGAGTACAATTCAAAATAAGAGTTCAATTACGAAATGCATTTCACATTAACCCTTATTTCAAAATTAATATCATAATGCATTTGCATTATTTTATTTACTATTATTTTCACACACAGATTTCCAAATCTCATACAGATAAATGTAAAACGTCGCAGGGGGATTTCTTACGGATTCAAGCTGCCTCTCCCGTTAGAGGGCAGCATCAGCAGCGCTATACATGCAGAAACCATCGCAGCGCCATATCTTTCTATACAGTATATTCTTCGTCTCATTCTTTGTCAATCGTTCTTTGACATATCGCGGGACATTGTTCAGCCATTTCTGGTAAAAAAAAAAAAAAAGCGCCAACGCCTGGCCACTCTTTTCCTCTCATTCAAGTAAAAAAGCAAGACCCGTTCACCTTGACTTTGCGCCAAAGAAATGAACGGAAGACGGAACACCCGTTTTGTCCGCTTAATCAGTCAGTGTTACGAAAAAATTTAAGGTCTTTGTCACATGCGCCCACCCACGCCTCCGACGCCACTTTTAGCACCGATACGCCAAAACTCCGCCATTTCGTCAAGCGTTATTGACTCCTGGCCTGGTTCAATGATCTGGAGAATGGCGAAACGATTGACCAAGAAAAAAAAAAACACGGCACAACAAAACGCAATTAGTCCTATTAGGAATTGCCCCGTACGATTCAAAACCGTGGAAATTCACATCGATTTCTAATAGTGACTATATTGAGCGGCCATGATCGTCTGAGCGCCGTGGACCGAAACGGTTAACATTGTACAAGTTTTCACGGCTGAGACCTTTTACTCAGTCGCTCTCAACAGGAAGTACACGTGGAGCAGAGGCGTGAAATCGCAGCGCCGTAACGCTTTTTTTCACATAAAAAGTCTTATTTGCATGTTTTGTATATGAAATGTGCTCCGTGCTTAGCATACTGTACGCACGCATGAAATGGTTAATTCGGGCCATGTTGTTGTTGTTCGTGTTTTGTAATTTTCTGCCTTTTTTTTCTGAATGAAATTACGGGAAAACGCGTTACGACAACGAGACATTCCATGATTATAATACGACATAAACAGTATATCATTACTTGGTTCGTTTAATTCGCGTAGCCGATGGACCGAAGGAGGACAGGAAGCAACCACCTGTTGAGACCCTTAAGCGGAAAAAATTCTAATAGAAACATGTAATTGAATATGGCTTAAAACTAGCAACAAACATGTTTGAAACCATCAGGTGACATGTCAAATACCTCGGGTCTGTATGTCACGTAAAAGAACTTGGACCTGTATGTCACGTCAAACAACAATATGGATTAATCAGAGACAACATTTCATAATGAAAATGTTAATTTGGTTGCATTTTCTTGCTTACATTACTTACTGACTTATTTGCGCAATTTTAAATCATGCAACGTTGTAAAAGACATTCTAAAATTAGAATAAAGTTCAAACTTGAGATATGTGATCTGAAAGACCTTTAGGCCTATGTCACGTCAAACAACAACATGGATCGATCAAAGAGAACATCTCAGGATGGAAATGTTAAATTGGTTACAACTTTTTTTTAATAAAGGACATTTGTTAACAATGCTCACTGACTTATTTACGCAATTTTAAATCCTGTAAAGTTGTAAAAGACATTCTAATATTAGAATAAAGCTCAAACTTTGGTCATCTAATCTTAAAGACCTTGTATGTTACGTCAAACCACAACTTGGACCGATCAAAGACTAGATTTAATCATGGAATTCTTGTTTATACAGATACAGAATACGCGTGCGTTTCGAGATGCATTTTTTGCACTCTGAGAAGCCATTTTTAGTTCTACTTAAAACATGACCCATTTGCGATGATGGACGGTGATCGCCCATGATGATTAATGGTTGGTCTATTAATACCAGAAATTAAAACAAAAAAGTGCATGTCTCACACTTTCTCTCTGTTTAATAACTTACAAATATTTGCGTACACGCATAATTGTGCATTCGATGAATAAATCTTTCATAAAAACTTACACATCAGGTAAAACAGGTCTTTCAACGTCAGGAGAAATACATGTATGACCAATCTTCTGTCGTTTTTTTGCACATTTTTTAATAATAAAAAAATTAGGAATTGGGAGACAGTTCGTTGAGGCAACAATATACTTGTACAACTGATTAAATTTCACTTCACGAGAAAAAGCTGTTGGGAAACATCAGGGGTACTCAAACAGAAGCTTCACGAATGGCACTTTTGGCCACGTGGGCCAAAGAGACAAGCTGCTGGTATAGGAATTCGCTCAAGGTTATCCATTTTTTAAACAAATTATTGCATTCATTTTACACACGTGACTTCACGATTGTCAAAGTACTTGTCATTCGTAAACCTTCTGAGTGTCCTTATTATCAAATGTAACTTATACCCAATGACCTCAGCAAGCATACCTGAAAACATTTTCCTAGAAATAGATGTAGGTGGAAGTAAAAAAAACATTTCAAGTTTAGATTGGTGTCTTTGCCTTAAAACGTCCTGGAAGGTCAAAGATCATGTGTGAAGTGGGTTAATGATAAAAATGTAACGCAAGAACACTTTAATCATCATCTCCATTTATCACAGCAGCAGTGTCATCGCAAGTTTAAAGAATTTAACTTTAATAGACTATTAAAACAAATGTCATTTCCAAATGACATCCGGATTGAAACTGTTAAATTCCTCCAGAGGTGATTCAAAGGCAACGCTTTCAGATATTGTACAGTTCTGCAATTTTTTGAGTTAGCTCAACTTTATGGAACAAGCAAATAATTTTCCTCAAAATGCTCGCGTCATGCGCATGAAAAAAGCATGACACACTAAAATATGAGCAATTTTACAAAGTTGGTCAATCTGAAACCTTTAATTTTTTAAGTATTAGGATATGCACGCAAACTATAAATTCTGAGAAGAAAAAAATGCGAAAATGTGAATAGAATAAATTTTATTCCGATTTCTCAGTTTGTTTAGAGAGCAGTTGGCGACATCAAATCCATCAATTATAAAAAATAAATCAAATTAAAAATTAGACCAATGTCATACTTTCGTTTGTTCTATAAATCGTTCTTTCTGATGAAAATAATGAATGATTTCACAAAATTGCCTTCTAAAATGGTGAAATATCATTGTCATAATAAATAAAATGATAAAAAATATGGGACAAATTTCCGAATTCTAAAACATGACCTTTTTTTAAACCATGATATGATCATGATCATGCTAGTTAAAACACATATTGTATATTGTGATTAGAATTGATTTTAATGTCTCACCCAGTGTTTCAATTTTACTTCAATTTGGAAGCATCATCAAAAGTTTAAAATTTTCCCTAAAATTATACTAAGTAGATTCCCAAATATGCATTCTCGTTAGAACCAAAATCAGTTTTGTTTTTAAATTTGTCTATACATGTATATAGAAATTGGACAAGAAATTGCTTGCGACAAATGCCAAATTTAAGCTCAATCCGCGAAACAATAAATAATGTGGAAATTATTTCAAATAAATTGCATTTGTTTCTTCCAATAAATAAATAAATAATGAATAAAAATATAAAAAATAACGCTACTTTTAACAAATAACGTTTTATTTTTACAAAAAAGGAGTGACTTGTATATACTTAATGAATCGTTCGTTCCAGATGAAGAAATTCAGAAAGGGATCGACTAAATTCGATTCAACTTTTATTTTAGTTGAATTCGATTAAACTATTTCGATTGAATTCGATTAAATTACACTTGTTTCTCCCAAAAGTTTGATATATCTGTAAACAAAAACTCACGTTACTTTAAAAAATATTTTTTTACGACAGCAAAAATATGACTTTGTGGTTTCCATGGAGAAAATTTAAGAAAAAAATTCTCAGATTAAATTCAATTCTATTAAACCTGTATTTCGATTAAATTAGGTTCAATCACATTTGTTGCTCCCGAAAGTCTGCTATAACTCTAAATAACAACTCAACGTTACTTAAAAAAATATTTATTACGAAAACGGAAATATGACATTTTGTTAATGTTCTCTCCAGAAGAAAAAAAAATCGGAAATATTTCTCAAATCATAGCCACAGTAACGTTCGTCTAAATTGTTATTACCCATGACAAAATTACTTAGTTTATGAATAAATTTTTGCCCCGAGTGATATCATTTATGCAAATCGTGGTCGTCTTGCTGCAGATTTAATTTCAAAATTAACCAATTTTCTCAGTGTCGTGAAGACACAAAAAGCAATTACGGTTTCCATATAGATGGAGTGGCTTTAGTAGTTTAGTACAGAGGCGTTTTATAGAGTCATAACTCCGAATAGCATGCGGTTTAAAACCCACTAAAGTGTATACTCCATAGTCGTAGCAAATTAATGGCCATGTTGAGACTGTTTTTAAACTGGATTATAATCACGAGTAAAAGTCATCAGAAAACGCAATAAAATGCTTATCCCGTGGGCACGGAAGTTTTCAGCGGAGACGTCCTAAGATGCAGATCTCCGAAATGTATTTTTTAATAGTTACTTTTGAGTAATCACAATTGTTGTTCTTGAGCAGCATCTCACTAATCCACGTTGAGGTTGTGCTCATTTTTCGTTTGGTCTGCCCCACCCAACTCCACCCAATTCATCAAAGCAATTTCTCGCATATCCGTTTTTTTTCTATCTCTCACATATCATCATTAGTCAAGTTTTTCTCCACAGTCGTCTTTCTGCAAACATGGACTTCGTGTTTCGCAGCAATTGCGTTTCCAACAATAAGAAAACGCAACGTCTTCCCTCAGCCGTGGCCAAAAGCAGGTGGTGCTGCTGACCGCTGGACATAACGGTAAACGCACTTTTAAAACGCAGCCAATGATCCCAATTCGTGGCATTCCTGTCCATACCTTACCCCCCACACCTCGCTCCCCTACCCTCACTACCCCACACTCGGACTTTTTTTTCAGCTATGCACCTTAATTGCACGAATAAAACTAAAATTGCGGTTCGGAAATGTGCAGCCAGGCGATAAAGTGTGAGAGAAACTCGAGATTTGGTGCCATTAAAACGGCAGGCATAACTTAGCGAACATTAAATTTTAAGAGATTTCTTAAAAGGGGTGAACATTTTAGAGGTAGGATTGATGTACAGGGTGTGTCGGATACACTGTTTTGTTAACAAGACCATAAAAGCAGATGCTAAAGTAAAATTTTGCAGCAGATATCATCCAAATCCGATTATCCCCCATTGCAATGGGATAAGTTTTCATCAAAACAAATACGGTATGCAGATACTACAAGTATATGTGTATTGTTTGAACAAAATGTTAATTGTTTGTGTATAGGCCCCTACCAATAAAACTAAAAATTGGGAATTTGTCCAATGAAATAAATAATAATATTGCAACAGATGGAAACAATTTAAGTAATTAGATTACTGCGTTTCCCATTTCTTACTTACAGAAATTAACTAAAAGTTGAAATAACCTGAACGCACGGAGTATGGAACGCCTCTTCGCTCTATCCATTTTACGCTTCAGATTTAATTATTTTTCCCAAGTTTAAGTATAAGCAACGAAAGTGTACGTATGTTTGAAAAACGAATGAGTGACTTATATTTTGTGGAGAACTATTGTCGCCAGCTAAGTTTATTTTTGGGGAACTCAGACAGAAACTTCACTATCCCAAAAGTTTGATATATTTGTAAAGAACAACTCGCGTTTTACTTTCAAAATATTTTTTTAATTAAGAAAGATCTCTGAAATGACATTAAATACTTTTCAATTTTGGATTACCATGAGAATTTCAATGAATAAACGTGAGATTCATGCAGGATTTAATTATAAGAAGGTCGAGATGACTATAAACTGTAAAATATATCCATAACTATAACAATTGGGATTGTAGATCCCCACCCCGCCATAAATTCATAACTAACAGTAACATCCATTATAAGCACTCACAAATTCATTACATTTCATCGTTTTTATATACGTATATATATGAACAAGTAAACGTGGAAATAATTTAACCTGCAAAGTCAAAATTGAATATATACTATACAACGAAGCGTTGTTCCATACTATAGACGAACATTCAGGTTCATCAGTCATTTCTATAACTTTACTTAATTTTTTAACTGGTACAAATACTTTCATACAGTAGATATTAATAAATGACAATAAATGGCAAGTGAAATAGCACTAAAATATTTTATATACGGAGTTTCATTTTTTACGTAGTTTTCGTTTCTTAACTGATTAAAACCCGATAAACAACCTAAAATAAATCTTAAATACAACTAGTTCAGTGTTACTTTCAGCGCTTGCAATCTATCTAATAAATGTTGACTATTCCGAAACACAAAATTAAAAGTAACCATAAACATTTGTTAGATAGCTGGAATTAAGACTAACTATTAAATTTCAACGATTTAAAAATACATTAAAAATGGCTTGTTTTCAATAATTTTCATATATTTCAGTCGTTTTAAAACTATATTAATACTTCAGACAGTAAGGAATAATTTGATTCAAATAAATGTTGACAATTCCAAAATTTGTTATAGCTGAAAGAATTTAAATATTAAAATTTGATCGTAGGCCTATATATTTCAAAAAATACATTAAAAAATGACTCGTTTTGAATAGTTTTTATATATTTGAGTAGTTTTAAAACTGCATTATAACACTTCAGGCATTGATAAATAATTTGATTTCAATAAACATCGTTGTTAACAAAATTCATCATCAAGGTGTAACAACGACAATTTGCACTCATTGGCTAACCAGGCAGCACGTGCTTCGCATAGAACATGCAGTTAGCATGTACTAAAACAGGCCACCGTGCAAGTAAGTATATTTCTGGGCGAAATCTTTTAATTCTGCAATCAAGTTACCACCTGATGCATTTCGCATTTTAAGAAGCAAATCTGGCCAGATCTAGTGCATGCTCAGGATAAATAACAAAAAAAGTATAGCCAGGATCAGCATCAAACCCAAACAGGCAAACACGTCTGACTTTCTTCACCTCATTTCTTGAGAGGGAGACAGAAAAGTGTCTTTGACCCCAACTTGAACATATCGCAATGTTGATTTTTATTTAATAAGAAGCCATTTTTCAACGCAGTACAATTTCTCCAATCATAATTCGGTTAGCGGGTAACGGATAAGATAGCGAATGTTCTCCAGTATGCCAATAAAGAAATTAAATTGAAGCATAAAAGCGCTAACCGATGCGAAGATGAACTAGTTTACTTTCCTAAAAGTAATCCAGCACTCGTGCAACGAAATCATTTTCGAAATGTATACACATCACCAGGTAGCGGACAAACTAGTAAATAATCGGCCATCTTTTTTTTTTTTTTTTTTTTTTGAAAACCAAAAGGCAACAGAATGCTCTAAAAGTGATACCACTCTACACAAACACAAAAGCAGTTCTCGTTGTATCCTACATTGTACATCCTACATGCAGCCACACTCCCTCCAAAAAACCCTCAGTTTCTTGAACTTGCGCCCACATTTTCGGTGATTTTTTTTTTTTTGCCAATTTTTTTCTTTTATGAGCCTTTGACCAATCTTTCAAAATGGCTGACGAAGGTGGGCAGGGCTTGGAACATTCGTCCTTCTATCCCGGTCAAGGACACGCTGCCCAGGGACCTCTAATTAGGCCAGGACTTTTCCCTCTTTAGCCATAAAGGCTCGAATTAATAATTCGCACGCTTAGTGATGAGGCACACTAAGCTAACCCAGTTTTCACATAATGCCCTATGGAATAAAAGACTACGTAACAAAAGAAAGACGGAGATTTCAAACTCGAAACGTGCGTGTCACTTGGGAGATATTTCGGAAACCACCTGAGATAATTGGTTACAGTAAATCAAATGTCTCTTCGTCAATTCATGTTAAGTCCAAATTAAGCTTACATGTACAAGCTTGTATGTCCTATATTGTTCCAGTATCTGCGCATGATTAAGACAACTATTGAGTTGTGTGGGGACAGTGGGGGTACTCAGACAGAAGCTTTGAGAATCGTTCTCCACCAGCTCATTGCATGTTTAACAAATGGATCTTATGCAGTCAATGCAGATTTCGTCAGCATGCCTTTATCACGTTACATTTCATTCAATCCATTGGCGCAAACTGCCCGGAGGAAATGCCGAGGCACGCTATTTTAGTTGTTGATTCGATGAAAAGATCACGTGATGCAGTCCCATACTGCATCTGCACAAGGTGTCCATTAATGCATTCCATTTTGCACACGTGACTTCACTACTGCCAAAATATAATAATAAAGCACTATCAAGTAAGCCTCTGGGAGTGTCCATAATATAAACAAGAACCCTGAGTAAAGTACTCCTTGATGAAAAATGCTACATGTAAAGCAATAAGATGTACAACGATGATTAAAAATTAGGTATTAACACGATACATGCATCTATACCTCGATGCTAGCGCCCCTTACGGAACGCTTGCTGACCATACTACATGTATGACTAATTATCGAACACTTAAGATTGAACTTCAAAATACAATCGCAATGTGTCAAATTTCTTTTATCACTTGCCCATGTACATTGTATCACTTGTCCATGCACATAGTTTATTGCACATGGGCAAGTGATAAAAGAAATTTTACACATTGACATTGTATATTAAAGTTCAGTCTTGATTGTTCAATGATTAGTTAAACGAGTAGTTGTTCATTCAAACTATATATATAGGGTCAACAGCTCCACTGTCGAATGAACTCCTCGTAAACCAAAATTTTGATTTGTTTGACAAAATTATCGAAAAAGAAGAAAACCAGTTAGAAATCCGATAAACAAAGTTTTATCGAAATCTAAATGATCACTTCCTCGTTACACGAGCTCAGACAGCAAATCTGCAATATGGTCAAATGCATGAAACAAGAGCGACACCGTTGCATATTAATGAGACGCAACTGGACTGTTTCTATCTTCATGGACGAAATCTCGACTATATATATACAGTATATATAATATAACAACGAGATAAAAGAATTAGAAAAAAATGGTACATTGTTAGAAAGGCAGAACGAATGCACACTCTCGCATGAGAAAAAAATGGCGCCCAAATAGAAAATTAGAGCAACGATTCAGGTATGAAAATACAGAAAAAGGAAGGAAGGAGGGAGGGGGTGGAGGTCAAGGACCAGTCTAGACAACAACACTTGATTACGACGGAAATAAATATACCAGGTACTACCCGCACGGGCGCCACCTGCTGGTCATGCGTTTCTATTGTTGCCCAAAGGGGGCGCTCCTCACGGTCACGTTCAATACACTGGGCAATAGATCTAAGCACTGTGATATAAGACCACACTTAAGGCTGAGATCGGTCTTAAGACTGTGATGAGAAAATGTATAAATGTACAGCAGTGAAAACTCAGTGAGCTACTTTTTAGTCTTACAATATAAATATATACCTGTATTTTATTCATTCAAGCTGGGGAAAAAAATTGCATAAAAAGTACTCAGAAAAAGCCGAAAACCGGAATGTGAAGCGAATTAAACGACTATTTTCCATACTTAGGCAAATGCTTGAAAGTTATATTTGCTCTAAAGACATTAATTCGTCACGCTTAAGAAAATATGGAATTAACTCAGGAATGGTAAAATTGTAGTTTATCATTAATATCCATTTACCAAAAAGTTTATCTTTCGCGGTATTTACATCGCCAAAGACATATACAGTATGCTTTATGGCCAACGTAAAAAATACAGAGCGTGTCGAAAGTACCCTTGGGGTTTTTTAATGAAAATTATAATTGCAATTTTTGGTCAACACGTACTGCATAACCAATGAATCTTAAAGCTAGAGGGTCAGTCAAAAGTCATCGCAGAATATCCATGAGTTTAAGCGAAAATTCAAGAAGTTCCCAAATTATAAGAGCAAAATAGAAATGCGACTAATTTCTTTATAATAAGTGTTCAATTCAATTCTTTACCCTGCAGTCAGTTCATAGTACCATTTAGCAGGGGTGATCATTAAACAGTGAACCCTGTATACATTGAACACCTTGGGGACGGTAAAAATCGTTCAATGTATAGAAAAAATTCAAACATATGATTGACATGGTTTTTTAAATTAATACATGTATTATGACAACTTTACATCTTATAGCAAGACTCTTAGCATTACAAGTAAATTTTTCTTTGTTTTTGAAAATCCCATTCACACATCCGATTGATAATCCAAATTGTGCTACTAATCCTAGTTGAGAAGGTTTTGGCACAGAATTAGCACAATTGATAAGTTCGATCTTTTCAGTGAAATTTAGTTCATTATATTTTTTTTGGAGCCATTACCAACTACAGTACAGCTGTACATGTATTTAAATTGTGATACGTTTGTAAAATAAAGCAAATAAGCTTTAACTACTTAAACTTATCAATGAACCTTTGCATGAAATATATTTATGGTATGTTGTTATTCCACGAATCACAAGGGTTTTCCCTATTCCCTCTTTACTCGTTTTCATCCCTCATTTTATTAATTTGAATTCTTCCATCCTCCTTTAGTACAATATGCAGTACAGTAGAACCCGGATAAGTAGAAACCCGATAAATGAAAAAACCTGATAAATGCAAGACATTTCAAAGCACCGAA
>JAQGAO010004052.1:0-15842 GCA_034697705.1 Ommatoiulus sabulosus | reverse complement strand
AAAAGGTGCTTTTCGGTTATAATTTCCCTTCCCCCCCCCCCCCCCTCCCCATGATTTGCATTGCACCGAAGTAATGCAGGGAAGCCAAATGAAGACATCAAGGGGCTGACTTTAATTAGGGTGTACTGAAAGTCAGCTGCCAAATTGACAGGGTTTGTAGCCGGTGGTATGTGGAGTAGAAATGACCAAAGAACATGTGGGCACAAAATTTGGCTTCCCTGCACTACTTCGATGCAATGCAAATCATGGGGGGACATTTGCCAACACATGTTCTCTGGACATTTATACTCCACATACCACCAGCTACAAACCATGTCAATATGTCAGCTGACTTTCGGTACACCCTGTAAACAGCATTATGATTTGTGAGAATTTTAAAATATTCTTTGAAATAACATCTGCATGCATTACATACATGTATTTTCCTCGGAGGGAAAGTTAATTTTGCTGCATTTCATCACGGAGGGTATTTGTTTTATGACTAACCTAAACCATTAGCTCGTATTAACGATATAAAATTATTTTATATGTACATAAAGATATTAGTCCGTAGGTAATTTGTGCCATTAAGCCATTTAGCCGAACCATACTTGTTTCTCTCTGGGATAATAGAAATTACAGCGTATAGATAGATTTTTGAAGTTGAACTATACACATCTTTCCGCGACTTAAGGGAGGTATAGTTTTGGAGTTTCGAATGTCCTAAAATGTCCGAAAAAATGCGAAAATAAACATGCCCATTTAAATTTCCGAAAAAAATTCCGATTTGTTCGGACGTTGAACAAATTGTCCGATAAAAATGCCCGAAAAAATTTCCGAAAAAAAGTGCGATTAAGTCATTCAGAAAAATTGTGGACGGTGACGTCATTCATTGTGTGTAAATTAATTTAATCGAACATTATTAAGACAACCGATGTGTCATTTTCAATGTATCGATTAAAATTCTGATTACGTCATCCAGTAAACTTTTGATTTCGAGATTCATAAGATTTTTAGTGACGTCATTGGTAAGTTTTTTGATGATGATGTCATTCACTAAAATTAGAACGATGGCGTCATTTGTTAAGTTAGAATAATGTTGTTATTCCTTAAATTCTGATGATGGCGTCATCATTTACTATGCAGTCCCAGATGTAATTCTACGTTTAAAAATTTCAGGACAACGCAGTTGTTATCCTCCGTGAGTGTCATTTTTATGTCTACCGGAAATAAGAGAATATACCTACGGTGACAAAAACGAAGGAAATTTAATGATATAAAAGAGTTGTACAGGTGTTTACACATAGCATAATTAGCAAATGAGTTAATTAACATATTTAACGTCATGCATCAGTTACAGCAGTTGTCCATATTTTTTAATTTTTCACTAATAATCCCCACCCTACGTTTATGCCATCTGCTTTACTTGTCCGGTGCGGACTTTACTCGTGTCCTGTCTGTGCATGTGCAAAAATAGTCCAGGTTGCATCTGCTTTTAGTTTCCTGAATTTCGTCAGGTGGTTTGTGATAGAAACGTACAAATACGTTGTACATTCGTGTACCACATGTCTAGAATCAGCTGCCATCGAGGTCCATTTTCCTGTTTTTAGAAAGTTTTTCAAAATTAACATTGGAAGATGTTTAAAATTTTACAAATTTGTTTCACAAAATAGTACATTTTTGCAAATTTCTACCCGGAAAACTTGACAATTATTGCAAATTTATACTTGGAAACTGTTAAGCATTTTAAAAACTTGTCCTTGGAAACTGTTGAAAATTGTATTCAAATTTATCCTCGGAATATGTAGGCAATTTAGCAAGTTTGTCCTCGAAGAAGGTTGAAAATTTTGCAAATGTGTCCTCGGTTTTTTTTTTAAAAAAAATTAATTTTTGAAACGAGCTTAAAATTTTGTAAATCTGAAAATGAAAATATTGCAAATTTGTACTGGTGAAATTCTAAAGTTTGCAAGTGGGCCCCAGCCAACCACGTGGAAACATTAATTTTGAACCGTGGCAATATTTCCCTGACTTTTTCAAAACAAATCATTCTTGCCTGACTTTTTCAGTAATTTTTAAGTTACCTGACTTTTAAGGTTTTCCAGGTTTGGGGGAAGCCTTTTTAAGTTGTAGTTTCAAACTCTAACGATATAAAATGAAAACTCTTTATATGCCTAGTTATTCTAAATTATAACAAACCGAGCAGACGTCCGTTTGATTAAAACGTATAAAATATATAGTCCATGTTTTCTTCAGAAACATTATTACATGTATAGTTGTTTTTTTTCTTAAATTAAACAACATCATACAACAATCTAAATGAGTATCTGACAGATACAGCGCGAGCAGTTGCTTAGCACATGCGAATCTGGAACATCAATATGCAGTAAAACTATTCAAATTTGCTCATGAAATACGAGAACCTGTTTCCTTCGGAAAAAAATTTTAAATAAAATTTTTTCAAGTACAGTTTATGTTGTGTGTGTGATGAAAGCTCTATTTTTTTCAGCAAGAGCTAGTGAACGCATCTGGTGTTTTGTGTTTTCATTCAGATATAAATGTCAACCGAAATAAGTTACACAAGGATTTTAATTTTGGAAACCTCCGGGGAGAGAACTCGTGGCATGTTTACGTATATTCTTCGTCCTGAAACGTGATATCAGGACTGGAAATTCTGTTTGGTGATTAGGGGAATTTACATCATTTTTGGAAGCTCCGAATTAAGGCCATTTGAAATTGATTTCTTGTTTAACGTTCCCGCACGCCCGATGGTCGACTCCCAGTCCCAAGAGGAACAAATAAATAAAAAAAAAAGTCACGCGCAGGTGCGCATGCGTAGAAAGCATCGTTCGCAATTGGCACGCGAAGCTTAGAGTAAGAAACGCAATCTGACATGAAGTTGAAGGATTGATTATCAACGTAAACTCTAAACGATAATGCTGTCAGCATTCATTAGGAATACTCAAACAGAAGCTTTACCAATCGTATTTTGGCAACCATGAAGTCATGTGTGAAAATCTACACTCTCATTGGTTTAAAAAAAATCACTCGAGATTATCGGTGTTTTTAAATCAACGAATACTCTTTTTACACGAGTGATTTCACAATTCGTTAAGCTTCTGTCTGAGTACCCCTATTATCACGTCCCTTGCTTATAATGTATGTAAAGCCGAAGTCGACTCGCTGCACTGTTTTAAAATCGTGTAGGGATCCCAAAAAATTTCTTAAAAATAGAAGGATCCTAAATTGGAATGGTATTAAAAACGAAAAACGCAATTTGCACTCACCTTTATAATATGTTTGAGTTTCTAAAAATATCACTAACAACAGCCCTTTTCCAACCCATTTAGGGAAATTTTTCGTTCCCTACCGGAAAAAAATCTAGCAAATATCCCCTTGTATGAGGAATTGAGTTCTTAAAAATGAGAATATGTAATTTTAGTTCTAAACTCCGAGAAAAATGTTCATGAAAACTTTGTTTTCGTAATTGGCAAAATAAAGCACTTACCGGTAATAAATGCAAAAAAATTCCGTCCGCTCCTTAAAATTGAAAACTTTGGTTTAAAAATATTTTAAAATAAATAAGCCATTTTAAGGACATTAAACAAAGAATCAATTTTAGTAAAAAGGTAATCGAATTGAATAAAAAGGTTCATTTTGGAATACATATCATGGGGTTTAACTGTAGCAACAGCGCTGAAATCAGAGATGGGCATTTGTTAGTCGATCGAATGATCTATCATTCATGCATAATGTTTTAGTCATGACTCTTCCGATTGATGATTTATTAGTCTTTATCTATATAGACTAATTAGACTAATATTCGTTAGTCAGTCGCCGTATATGCAACGACTTAATTTCGTATCTATACTGTATACTGTATACTCATGTATTGCTAGGAAACTATATCTAAGTAATTTCCGACAATTTTGCAAATTCTTGACAATTTTACTAATTGTGTGCAATTTTTCACAATTTGGTAATTCTCGAACAACTTGCCAAATTGGTCGGAAAATCTTCCTAACCATCGACAATTTGTAATATTGTCGAAAAATTCGCTAAATTGTCGAAAATTCGCTAAAAATAACCTTGCTCCGAGGCTATAGTCATCGATTTCAGTCATTCGTTTTAGTCAACAACATGATTGACAATGAACGACTAAATTAGTCATTTTAATTTAAGAATGACTATTTTAGTCGTCTATTTCAGGCATGATTGAAAACTTATTCGACTAATGCCCATGCAACACTGGCTCAGCACGTTTTTTGTGCGCATGCTCAATTGATTAAAACGTTTCTTTTTCGACCAAACTTTCGTCATTTCTATTTTATCGTACACTTTTAAAAGCGCACGCTATATAGCTGACATGTTTGCGAAAGTCTTTCAGCGTTTATTTCCTGTTTAATGGAAACTCGACAAAAAATCTATTATTATTGGATTTAGCGGGCGACCGTGTGACCGCGAGTAAGAGCTCGAACAGATCGAAAATCCAGGATTAGGTGGATTTAAACAAAAGAGAAAAGGCCCGTCTTTAGTTTCGTAATGTATTTCGAGGTTGTTTTTTCTGTTTTACAATATTTTTTTTTCTATCCTACACGGTATGTTATTGATTTGTCGGGTTTACACGAGGATGAATGTGACCCGAATCCGACGAAATTTTGTCTGAATATGAAATTCACCGGAAAAATTACAAAAAGAGGGGTATAAAAACCTTTATGAAATTGTTATTTTGTATAATTTCTCCGTTAATTATTCGGGAGCATACGATTTAATTTGATCAAAAACAAGTTGAAACCATAGATTGAATATCGACATTTCACGGCGCTCTGTAGTAAGAAAACAAACGCCGGCGCGCTGAAATTGGGTCTGAGCTTCAAACTTAAGAAAGAGTGAGAACAGAAACACATGTTCCAAATGCATAATGGGAAGAGCTTAACGCTTAATCGTTTACGATAGATTCTTTATTTATAGAAAGAAAAGTATATAGAAGTGTGACAAAAACACGGAGATAAGTCTTAGGCGTCCATAGAAATGCGCTGCAAATTGAACGACCAGAATTCCGTCTCGCTGCAGTGTCGCCGCCCGAAATTCGTACATTTTTTCCGTCGACATTGAACATGATGAACGAACCCAATTCCAGATCCAATTTTGCGTCCAGGTGGGGCATTTTATACGGGAAACGTGGTGTACTCTAACGCCGAACAAAAATGGAACCAGCTTTCACAACAAACATTGCAGAAGATAACGTTCAACGCCATCAGTGCGTATTTCCGAACGGTATAGTATATCCTTAAAGAGGTTCCTCAAAGGTTCAACTTTCGGAACAAAAACTGCAGAAGATAATAAATTCAAAGCAATCCGTGTTCTAAATTACATTTCAGAACGGATAGTTTCCTTATAGAGGTCCTCTAAGGTTCCTGAAAGGTTCCTCAAGATCGGTGATCTTTGAAGGTGCCTGGTGCATGGTCGTGGAGGGTTTTAACCAAATCTGTGCCCAAAAACGGAGGATACATGTGGTTGCGCCATCCTGCAATTTTTAAAACTTAGAACCACATCTTGGGCTGCAATGTAAATGATGACGTCATCATCAGAAGTTAATGAATAACAACATCATCATGATTTAACAAATGGCGTCATTATCCGAATTTTAATGGATGATGTCATCACAATTTTTATGAATGTTGTAATCATCAAAAAACGTATGAACGTCACTACGTCTGAACAACAATGACGTCACTTAAAAATTTAAAAATGCCATCATCAGAAGTGTACTGTATGACGTCATTCATGGAAAATGACCCATTTTTCGGACATTTAATAAAAAAAGTTGCACATTTAATGGCACATTCTTTAGAACATTTAATCGTGCGTTGCTTCTTATACTTAATCGCACATGTTTTTCGAACATTTCTTTGAACATTAAATCGAAGATTGTGTTCACTGTTCGAAAAATTCGGCATTTTCTCGGGCATTTAATCTTACATTATTAGGATATTTATTCCAAAATTTTTGTGGACATTTAATCGTACATTTATTTAGTCGGGCATTTTTTCAAACATATATAAACGGACATTTAATCATATGCTCTAAACATGTTCGATTAAATTAATTCCCACACAGTGAATGAAGTCATCAGAATTTTAAGTTGATGGCGTCATTAATGCCCTATTTTTCGAACATTTTTGTAAACATTTCATCGGACATTTTTTTTTGAAGATTTTGAAAATAAAAACATGATTCGTGTTTAATGATGGTGCATATCCATAATTAAGAAATCTACAGGATTTATTAATTAACAAATGATCATCCTTCATGGAATTAATAATTTAAGATCAATTTTTCTATAATCTAATTTAACCTCATTTTCCTTTTTTTTCCCAGCTCCTTTCATATATCCACTTCCTCATGAATCCATAGCATATTTAAATTTCTGAAAGGGTTTATTACTGAGTTTTGTTGAGGGTTTACGATTCTAACATAACGGGTCTAACATGAAAAATGCATTAGGATAAAAATTGAAAATTTTATTTTCATGTTTTGTAAATTTCACGTGCTGGAAATATACGACTTGTCATCGCAGATTTTTCATGTTGATGGATTTTTTTATTTCGAAATTCAAAAAAAGGTTTTTATTGATGTCTTATTAAAATATTTAATTATTGCTACGTCGATATTTTAACGTGCATTAATGCATTCGAAAAAAATTCCTTCGTAATTTACGGTTTACCTCACAAAAGTCAGGGAAGAATGACTTATTTTGAAAAGTCTTGGAAATTTAACATATTAACGTTTGTCGCAATCTAAAATTAATGCTTCTACGTGGTTAGCTCAGGGCACATTTGCAAAGTTTTAAAAAAAATTCCAGTATAAATTTGAAAAATTTTAAACAATTTCGCAAAATTTTCACAATTTTCCTAGGACAAATTTGCATATTTTTGAAAGATTCTGAGGACAAATTTTCACAATTCTCAACCTTCTCCAAGTACAATTTTTTTAAATTTACAACCTTTAACGAGTTAAAATTTGCAGAATTTTCAACATTTTCCGAATACAAATTTGCAAAATTTGCGACAGATTCTGAGAACAAATTTGCAAAATTCTCAACCTTTTGAAAGTACAAATTTTTAAAATTCACAACCTTTTCCGAGTTCAAATTTGCAAAACTTACGCATTTGTAAAATTTTCCAAAAATGTCATGCTAATTTTGGAAAATCAATGAAAGTCATGGAAGATATCAAATTTCTGGGGAACCCTGTCATGTACATGTATGCCTTTTGTCTTTCCCTTCACCGTATATTGCCTACATTATATAGGCCTACATTATAATGACAAAATTCACCGTGTTCAAAACCTGGATAAGTCAGGGAAGTTTAATATGAAATTTCTGGAGCTACCCTTTCATGTATATCCATTTTGTCTTTCCCTTCATAGTATCTATGAGAAATCCATATAGACTGCTGTTTATTTGGTTAAATTTACCATATTTAAAACCTGGAAAGTCAAGGAAGTTGAATGTGAAATTTCTGGGGGGGGGATGGCCTGTCATGTAAGCCTTTTGTCTTTATGTGACAAAATTCATAGAGACTGCTGTTTATTTGGTGAAATTCACCGTGTAATTGAATACGTTTTTCGCGAAGCACCCTGTATATAATTAAATGTAAGGGACATCACCTTTACATGTAAGAAAAGTAATTAGGTGGGTGTTTGGGCGCGCAAGCGTGCACCAACCAGGACGCTCTGGAATATTGATGAAATTTCGATTTTCTACCCATGGGGCATACTTTCAAAGTTTTGTTGATTTAAGTAACCGAGCGCTGTATACTTTTCGATCTATATGCAGTATAGAGAGCGGGCATTAATACATTACGAATCAGGAAAAATACGTCAACAAGAAACAGTTTGGGAAATTTGTCACATGTTAGTAGACATAGGATGTAACGTGTTCAACGATGATATTGTTGCGCGCTTCTATGGGGCTCTATGAGGCCATAGATGCGCGCATTTGTGTGTGGGAACCCGTATATAGAAAAAAAGGGATTGTCGTTAGAATTTATGGTACTGATCGAGTCTCGATTGAAGGATCTAGTTTCCAATAGTCAATGCCACATGGCCGAGTTCCCAAGTGTTGGAAATAAACAGAAGAGGGGAAAAAAAGATGATAAAAAAACAAGAAAAATACATTGATGGCGAATTTGCGAGCGTAAAATTTGATGAACGATAAAGATCACTGGAAGTGACCCGGCCAGCTGCATCGAAATATCCATTTCGTAAATGGATATAATGTGAAAATGGTTTTAATGTGCGAAGAGCATCGAGTGCGCCTGCGCGCTCATGGCCTCTCGGCGGATGTCATCTGCTGTCTAAGTCATTTATAATGCATCTTTAGCCAGGAGTTGTAATTATTAGGCCACGTGACTTCCTGCTCCGAATTGACACGGGAAATTGACATATTAGAACAATATGTCTGTATAATTCGTAATGAACAATGAATGACGTACGATTATGGCATAAATTATGCAAATTTTGCTTGCTTAACAATCCCTTACTCGCGCTATTATCTGAGAGATAACAAGAAAAAAAATTTTTTTGTTAATAACTCGACGACAGTTTGACTATTTAGACTGATTTCTTCTATCTGCCTAAATCAGGGTTATTGACATTTACGGGCAATTCTGTGAGATACAGCGTATCTATTTTTGTAAGTTTTGTAAATTACCACGCTTATTTTATTATTTCTGCTATTAAATTAATGTGTATAACATTATAGTGTACCATTTCTTGATTAAATGGTGCAAATCAGAAGTTCTTGAAGATGAATAAGTAGACTTGTGGAATGTAGCGTGTGCCCAGAAAACCGAGTGAGGCTTAGTGCTGACCGGAAATACAACAACAATTGCAATATGAATGTTTAATTACAACTATCTGTATTTAGTTTATGGTACATATTTTGATTTAAACGTATAAAATATAGTTCCGATTTCCTTCAATAACACTATTATAGCTCTTTTTTTCTTAAATTAAACAACTTAATGCAACAATCTAAATGAGTATATGACAGATACAGCGCTGGCACTCTCAACTGAAAAAGTGTAACGAGTAACGGAGTGTTATAATGACAACAAAAGAGCAGGGTTTCTCATACCTGTAATTCTTAATTCGACATTTATTGCAAATACAGTAAGACAAGGAGTGGGTAATTTTGTTATATGCATACATATACCGGTATATTCAGGGTTCCTCAAGACCTGGAAAACCTGGAAAAGTCAGTGAAATGGAAAATGTCTGAGAAAGTCAGAAATGAATGAATTATTTTGAAAATATCTGGGAAATTTAGCGTATATTAATGATAACACAATCCAAAATTAATGCTTCTTCCTGGTTAGCTCAGGGCCCATTTGGGAACTTTTTAAAATTTTACCAGTACAAATTTTCAAAATTTTCAACAATTTCTGAGGTCAAATTTTCAAAATTTTCAACAGTTTCCGAGGACAATTTTGCGATATTTTCCACGTTTTCCGAAGATAAACTTTCAAAATTTTCAATCTTCCACGATTTCCGATCAGAAATTGGCAAATTTTTCGTGATACATATTTTCAAGTACAAATTTGCAAGATTTCCAAACACAAATTTGCTATGCAAAATTGTCAACAGTTTCTGAATAAATACACAAAATGCACAATCAAGTACGCTGGTTGTGGAGAACAAGTCTCGTTACTATCGACAGTTTCTGAGGACAAATTTGTAGAATTTTCAACTGTTTCCGAGGAGGACTTTGCAAATTCTCAGTCTTTTGACAGTACAAATTTTAAAAATGTTCAACCTTTTACGAGTACAAATTTGCAAAACTTTAAAATTTTCCAAATAAAAATGTAAAATTAAAATAAATTCATGTTAATTATGTATAATGTTTTAATATTAATATTATATTTTAATATTAGTAAATTTTGAAAAATATTGAATATTTTCGTGTGGAGATCTGTTGCAAAATTTTGAATAATCTTCCATTATTCAATGACCAATGACATTGCCATTGGTCAGGGAAATTTGTTTAAAATCATGACATGTCTGGGGAACCCTATTGTCTTAATGGTTGATAATTTGTAACAGAAATAAACGAAAACAAAATAGGTTTATTGTTTTTTCATCACAGTGCCCTTACTTTTATAGAACAGGTTGTGACAAAACATACAATGCCATCTATGGGCAGAAATCAAAACGGCAGCGTTAAATATATAATTTTCGGTAAATTACAGAATTTCACAACATTGTAATATCTCCAAATATAATTGTTAATTGGTAGAGTAATTGGTATTTTACTTGTAATATTATTATTATCCGTTATATTACCTGTAATATAGTAACAGTAAAAATAGAATAGTAATAATAACCAAGGACCGGTTGCAAAACTGATTTGTAGTAATAAATCAATGGATCACATGACTATACATGCAATGTATTTTTATGTCATAAAATAAGTCATAAAATTTCCCCCAAAAAAGCATTTCTGTATTTGCAGCGATATGCTTATTTGATGAACGAAATCTGCAAATAGCACGCCAAGTTTTGTCCCTCATTAATTCTGGGATTTGCTTTTGATATTTATTGTAGATTTCATTTTTTTCCCTCCTGGAGGTACTCGCATTTAGACGTTACTTTTTCGAGTAGAGAACTTGTGAAAATATTATTACCAATCCTATTTTCGCTCAGTTGCATACATATTCCAGCACTTTATACGGTATAGTGTTTCACGCTCGTGTAAAATGAAATATGTAGGCCCTGGTATAAAAACTTTTTCGAATGAGGTGCGTATATGTATTTAATAGAAGTTGAAACTTAATCCATTGTGCAAATAGAAAGCAATCCTCTTATCGCTAACACCAGGTGGCGAAATGGACGTTGACGAATCACATGACTATTGTGCGATCCTCCGAAGAGAGACACCGACGATGGCCAAGACACTGAATTTGTTGCCAATTTTTGCACAATCTTGTTTGCTAAGAAAAAGCTTTCTAGAAAATGGTCCATGGCGATAAGAAAATTATAATTTTTTATGTGATTCCTCTGGCGCGCCATCTTGCGGTCAATCGCAGCACATTGCACGCTCTCTTGAGACGTTGACTTCACTGATGGCAGAACCAGTAGCTTTATTCGCTATATGCGTTTTACTTTTCTGTTTTACGTTTATATGGTATAGCGTATATGTGAACTTAATAAAACTAATGAAAACTTTATAGGAAGTATAAAGGTGTTGTCGGAGTACTGCGGGTAGACATTTTCAGTCTTAATTGAAAGATTCGGTGAGCCAAATTTTAACCCTTTCGTGCCCAAATTAATCTAGACAACTATGTATGACAAATTCTGCAATTTTTAAAATTAGTGTATGATTACAGAAATGTATGGGAAACCATTGTCCCACTATGTCGCAAATATGGGTTCAAAGCACCACTCTGGACATACAGGGTGAATTTTATAACCAGTTCCATGTTTTTATTTTGATTGTGTTAGAGGTATAAATCGGAGTTTGTGGTATTATGGTAAGATGGGTGGGCGCTTTCAAATGAGTTTATTTCCGGTGACCTTGGAATGTAAATTCAGGGTCATTGCGTTGCTATCTTCTAAACCGTAATAGTTAGAGAAAAATGTTCAATTAGAAAGTTGTAGGACTTCGTGATGTTAGTTTACTGGGTGCATTTGCGAAATTCCATTATTAATATGTGCTTTCCAAAAAACATTTTAGTTTCTTGAGTGTTTGCTAACCTGGAAAGCAGAAGTGCAATGCATGAAGGCTCGTACTATAATATTTGGGGCAGGGCCAATTCACAAATTCAGCATTGAAACTGAGTGAATAACGATCGAATTGAGAAACACTGAAACCCCATAAGATGTGCTTTACATGAATGTAATTGGAAATGTTTCCATTTCGTAATTCACCCAGTTTCAATGCTTAATCTGTGCATTGGCCCTGCCCTCGAATATTCTAGTACGAGCATTCATGCATTGCACAGCTGCTGTGCTGGTTAGCAAACATGAAAGAAACTAAAAATGTTTTTTGGAAAGTGAAAATTGATAATGGAATGTCGCAAATGCCCCCATTAAACTAATTTCACGATGCCCTACAACTTTCTAATGAAAAGTTTTGCTCTTAACTATTACGGTTTAGAAGATGGTAATGCAATGGCCTTGAATTTACATTCCAAGGTCACAGGAAATAAGCTCATTTGAAAGCGCCCACCTATCTTACCATAATACCACAACACAATCCCAATAAAAACATGGAACTGGTTATAAAACTCACCCTGTATAGATGTACGTCCCAAATTATAATGTTATGAATGGATCAGTGGTACAAATGTGTCCCATAAATATGATCATATAGGGATTTCAATTGTGATTGGCTCAATTATTGATTCCAAATTAATTTTGAGAAAAAGTCAAATTTAAAATGAAGTAAAAAATATGGCTAGCTTTGGAAAGCACTATGCAAAAATGATGGATACATGGGACATTAATGTACTTGTATACTGTATGTCCGGGTGGGAGTTTTTGACGTAAGGGTTAAATAAAAGCATTTCCTCGGATTTTTTGCGCAGTTCTGTACCACCATCAAATTATTGATAATACGGGAAGAATTTGGCTTCGTATGTTTAAGATTAATATTCGTACGTTTTCCACAAAAAAAAAATATTTATCTTTCTCCACATTGAGTCGAACTTGGCGTTGACAGGAGCCCCGTAAACGTGAGATATCATACAATACATCGGGCCGACAATATGCATTACTATTTAGTAATTAGCATTTTTACAGATGCAAATGAATTGAAAAGACGAAACCGTAAACGCTGACTCCATCCCCATGCAGCGCTTATTTTATGAAAAATAAAGAAAAAAATTTGGATGTATAATTACGTATGTCAGATTTCGTTAATCGATACCCCAGCTGTCGACGTGTGTTTCTGAGGTGAATGAAAACAGACAACCGCCGGCATTAGCAACAACTGCACACACAATATGCACCTCTGTATACACATCCAGTACACACAAGGAACAACGGAGCAAGGGTGGGATAAAAAACGTGGGGATAAAACAGACGCTTTTTCAGCGAGGGGGTTCCATATTGCACGTGTTTGCACATCACGGGTGCCTGACCTCTTGCCCTAGCTGCAATTTTAGTCCGATATACCCAGGTCCATATGTCACATCTCCTCTAGATAAAACAATGATTTGAAATTGTTAACATTGCCATTTTAAACAGGACAATGTTGGCCCGTTAGACCAGTATGGCGTCATCAGCTCAACTTTAATAACAAATGACGTCATCATCCGAATTTTAATGAAGGATGTCATTAGCAGAATTTTTATGAAGGATGTGATCATCAAAAAACGTATAAATGACGTAATCAGCACAAAACGTATGGATGACGTCACTAAACATTTTAAGAATGTCATCAGATGTTTACTGGATGACGTCAACGGAATTTTAATTAATGTTCTCATTCATTAAAAATGACCTATTTCTCGGACATTTAATCGAACATGTTTTGGACATACAGTAGTTTAATGGTACAATCTTTTTACGTAGTATTGGCAAACTAATTTTTTTTTGATATTTCGTAATATTTCTGTAATTTTATCATCTAATTAGAAAAAGGGGGAAAAGACCTGGGCTATCCTGCAATTTTTAAAACGTAGAACTACATCTGTGATTACATCGTGTATGATGTCGACGCCATCATCAGAATTTAAGGAATAACAACATCATCGTATTTTAACAAATGACGTCATCATCCGAATTTCAATGAATGATGGCATCATCAAAAAAAATTATGAATGACGTAATAATCGAAAACCGTATGGATGACGTCACTAAACATTTTAAGAATATCATCTGAGGTGTACTGGAAAATGGCATCAGCATTTTAATTGATGACGTTATTCATTAAAAATGACACATTCTTTCGAACATTAAAGGAGTATTTTTTCGTCCATTTAATCTGAAAAAATCGGCAATTTCTCGGGCATTTAATCGTGCAATTTTTCGGACATTTAATCGTACATTTAATCGAGCATTTTTTCGGACATTTAATCGTACATTTAATCGAGCATTTTTTCGGACATTTAATCAGATGTCCTGCAAATGTCCGATTAAATGAATTCGCACACAATGAGTGGCGTCACCGTTGAAAAAAATTCTGAATTTCTGAATAAACTACCCGTGTTAGAACATGTCGTCGGCCATGGCTAATTTCTCACGGGTCAGAAGCAGAATCCATTTCACGTAAATTTGACCCTCCGATAAGTTGTGGGGGATAAATCCTCTCCCACTCTCCGTCACCAAATAAGTAAAACGTCGTTCGGCTTTCTTAAACAAAAGTTGACCTCCGTCGGGGTCAATTTTTCATTGAAATGCTGCCGTTTGAACGTCCATGTCCCGCAACGGATGGAGGGAGCACTTCCGTCTGTTCTGCTCTCACGCGCTGCTGGCACGTGCCGGCTGCCGTGCCCCCTGACCCCCCTTCCCCTCACCCCTGGCATGTCTTTCCCGCCACGTGCCACTTCCAGCATATGTTCCCCAGGGGTGAGTGGCTCAGACATCGGACGTGGCCTCCGAAAAATGTGCGTGAGGGCCAACCTCCAAGAGGGGAATTCCCCCGACCTTCAAACTGGGCTACTGTTTGCATTTCTAATGATCAGCCTACTTATCAGGCCGTGCAGGTGTTTAATCAAACTCATTGGGCTCCTGGTTCCCTAAACGGCTGCCCCGACTTCTGCCCTCCCTTCTGCGCCGGGTGCTGGAGAATGCCACCGACTTCTGGAAAGGTGAAGGATGTTCTTGTAAGAGCACGTCATTGCCTTTCTATGGACTCATTGCTTGTGGAGTGCATAAGGGATTGCGTGGGTAACCGGCTGTTAATAGAACTATGGAATTCCAATTTCAAATACTTAAGTGAAAAAAGAATAACGGTACTCAGGTAGATGCTTCTGGATCGCACTTTCTGTTCAGAATCGACGCGCGAATTGGTTTGCAAAGTTTTGCGCGCAAGACGTCGCGACTGCAATAGTGCGATCCGCGCAGCATCTGTCTGAGACCACTATCATATGCACATTTTCTTTTTGAACGATAGTCTCCTCGCAAAATCACAAGTTGACGTCATTTTGTCATGTAGAATAATTTGCGCTGCATCATTCGCTTTTCAGATATGTTGCTACACGTGAAAATAAATTGACATAATGAATGTTGCGTTTTGTTTTTTTTACGTAGAACTATGCATTTCCCCGACTTAAGGGTTAGTTTTGGAGTTTTAAATGTCCTAAGATGTCCTATTATGTCGGATTAAAAGCAGGAAATAATGCTCGATTAAATTCCTGATTAAATATCCGAAAAAAGTGCGATTTAAATGTCCGAAAACTGGGTCATTTTTATTAATGACGTCATTCACATTTTGGACGGTGACGTCATTCATTGTGTGCGAATTAATTTGATCGGACATTTTTAGAACATACTATTGCGCCCTATTATTTGTCCGTTTATACGTAAAAAAATTCCCGATTAAATGTACGAAATAATGCCCGATTAAATTTCCGAAAAAATGCACGATTAATTAAGTACGGAAAAAAAGGCCGATTAAATATACGAAAAAACGGTACTTACCTGTACGTATCCTAGACAACCTTAACTGACTGCTCCCAAATACTCAATAAAATAACAATTGTTAATGGATGGTAACCTAAATGGATACCTGAAATTTTGTATATTTATAGAGGTTAGGTTAAGTAAGCGGGGGTGTGGAAGTCCGAGGGGGGCGTGGGGTCGGAGCCCCCATTTAGGTCAGGTTACGTTAGGTCACGTATTTAGGTTAGGTTAGGTTA
>JAQGAO010004051.1:0-15843 GCA_034697705.1 Ommatoiulus sabulosus | reverse complement strand
GAACATGTAAGGTCACAATAAATGGTGCGACTTCGTGATCTTACGCGTTCTGTATGTGTCTTTTTGATTTACAGTGTTCGATGTGGGCGTCACCTCCGATACGATCATATCCCGTCGGGTACTGGGTCCATCCGTGTCGTATCAATTGTTGCGCTGCAGTCGAATTTCCGGGACAGGAAGTCATAAAATGTACCTATACACATAGGTAGTGACCAATCTATATTTTCGTAATGCAGGTATATAATCCAATATGCTTTACTGTTACACTGTGAACTTCTTGCAAATGAAATGTGAAAATGCAATTGTCATAATTTCTGACAAAGGTAACGTTGAAATCATTATCGTACGGTGCATGCATGACTGTCGCCTGGGCTGAAGTCAACAAAATTGCACCCTGAAATCATTAGTTTCTGAAGATAAACTTGCAAAATTCTCCACGTTTGTTGAGCACAAAATTTGCAAAATTGTTTTAGTTTTCTGGGGACAAATTTGTAACATTTTGATGTGTTTTCCAGTAAAAATTCGTAAACCTTTCAATAGTTTTGAAGAACAAATTTGCTACATTTCCAAACTTTTCGTAACAAAAATTTCCAAAGTTTTCGAATGCAGATTTATTAAATTTTCATCATTTTCCAAAGACAAATGTGCAGCATTTTTATCAGAGTCAGAGTACAAATTTGCAGAACTTTCAAAAATTTTCTAATAGGCCTACAAATTTTCTTATGCGAATTTTATATAATTTTGATATACATGTACATGTATTCCTGTGCTAGTTTATGAATTTTTTTAAATTTCGATCATTGTCTACAGTTGTCATACAGGATGCTAATTTCGACATTGTCATTGGTCAGACAAATTTGTTTAAAAAACCTGGAAAAATAAAAACATGCAGTTTTTAAGAAATTTCACCAGTAATGATATTCTGTTTTAATTTTCAGAAAAAAAAGTATATTTAAAATCAGAGACACTATTTGTTCCCACATTCCAGCCTGCTTGGTTTTCCACAATGTAAAAGTGCGCCGATATTTTTTCTACAACGGTTAATACCGGTTTAATAAAAAGGTTTATATATGTTTTAAATAACTCTGGATATTATAATATTACATTTTGAAACTACTTCCAAAAATCTATAGAAGTAATCCTTAGTATAATATTTGTTTCCACTTTGACCGTTCCTAACTATTGATCGGTGAAAGTGGCGTCCCACTCACATGAATTTGTAAATAATATTTGATGCTAAAATTCATAGTATTCTATATAGAGACTTGACATTTTTGCCCACCTGAATTCCATAAAATTTGACACGTTTCCTAAAAGATGGTTGTAAGTAGTAAGGAATGCCCGCCCTGCGCGTGTGGGTGGTGATTTCCGGTGGGTGGTGACGTCACCTCCAACCCACCGGAAGAGACGTCATCCCCCACCCCCTCACCCCCTAAATCGACACACATCGGAAGGGACGTTTTTCCCCGCCATTTTTGAAAAATAAATTAAAAAAACGTTATTTTAGGCTTTTTTATAAAAAATAATAGAAAAATAGACCGCACGTTATGTTTTTCGCCACTAGGTAGCGCTGTATCCATGGCGGATAGTGTATTATAAGTTCAATAGGTGCGCTAGTGACTGGGGGTGGTTTTTTAGCCCCGCCCCCTATGTAAAAAGGTCGGGAAAATGTTTTTAATGAAGGTATAATTATTTCCAGGTGGAATATGTGGCTGAAATAAAATAAAATTAAGCTAATTACCTTATAATGACATCCTGGCAGACTTTGCAGTAAAAATTAAATAAAAATAGTGACGTCATCCCCACCCCCTGACCCCCGATTGGGCCTACCAATGGACCTATGAACTAGATAATTTTACTATGGTCATTTTTAAGGTACTCTGACCCACCAACAACTTACGCAGGATGGAAAACCACCTACCGGAAGTGACATCATGCCCCCAAACCCGCGAATAGCCCTTTCCCTGTCCGCCATGTTTCTTTTTCGCCAGCAGATGGGTATATATTGAAATTTTAAAAAGAACGCCCTTATGTAAAATGCGTGCAGGAAATACGCCGCGTGTGCACCATCGATTGTTATACAGTAACGTTGAAGCATCAAAGAAAACTGCTTTTGTCGTCCTCAGCCTGTATTAGTTCCACCTTTTTTTCATAATAAACTTTGGGCATGCACGTAGATTAATCAGCAACTATTTTTGTGATTAATTATTATTAATTAGTATCACTGTATTCCAATACCACATATGTTAATTTAGATTCTATTCCAGTCTTTACCCTGCAGTCAGTAGATTAGTACCATTTGGCAGGGGGGATCCATATGGTTCCCAACACTACAATTAAATCATACAGTGTATGTTATTGACGGGAAAATAGAAGTAATTAAACCATCTATGCTAACTATTTCCACAGAGTGAAAATTAAAAACAAGTAACGATTCAACACGTTTGCTTACTTACACAAATTAAGTTGGCTCAACTTATATGTGTTTAAGCCATATTTATATCATGCATATAAAATACTTACAATTCAAAATATTTGTATTACCTGCAGCACGGCCAAATCACAGAATTAACACACATTTTACTTCAAAGCATTTGATTTCAGCTGATCTATCAAAGCGCCATCGTGCGGGGAAAATGCACACCTTTCGAGGAATTCAAGATGGCACCACCCTTTAAATTCCACTCGTAAACCGAACTCATTCCTTGATAAAACTGAAGATAAAGAATTCAGTTTTATAACCGAGTGGAACTCAAAACGATTCTTTTTCCAAAGCTGAGGGCGTATCAGAGAAGAATGTGCAGGTAATTAGTAAAAATTAAAGCGTAGGACTACCGTTAATCATTCTATCACTTAGTATATATAGTTTAAACTAAAACATGCATAGAATTTGTGCACATTCTTTGATAATGATGAGACAGACGTTCCGGATAAGCTATGAATTGGCCGATTAAGGCGCATTCTGCATGGACTCATGCACTTGGCACCTAATTTTATATATATGCACATAAGTAAACATTAAATAACCATGAGATTTAATGGAATGTTTAGGGATATTTATTGATATTACAAATCATTTTTATGAAGGTTGAAACGGCCTTTCTTTTTTAAGTAAATGTACCCATTCAATGTACAGAAAGTACAAGTTTTAAAAATGCATGCAGATGGAAAGTCACGCAGTGTTTTGTTTGACTCTGGCATGTAAGCATGGATGGAAATTTTCCATATTTTTAAAAAAATATGAAAGGATATTTCATGGACATGAAAAACTAGGAAAAACTCAATAATGAACTGGGTATGAAATGGAAAACCAATTTTCATGGACAGGTAAAAATAGGAGAAATATTTTAAGGAATGGTAAAAATAGATAAAAATACTTTTCATAGTAGTATAAAAATGGGAAACAATTTTTCTTGGACAGGGAAAAATAGGAAAACTATTTAGTCAAATTGTGCAAAGAGATAAAAATACTTTTTATAGTTTTAGAAAAAGAAGTAACAAATTTTTTTGGACTGAGAAAAATAGTTAAATTAGAAAAATATTGCTGGATGTGTCTAATATAAAAATGTAGTTTTCAGTATAATAAAAAGTGCATTGTTTTTTTTTAATTTTAAGTGTAGTGTTATGGTTTTGCTAAATATTTATAAACTGTGTCACCTAGCATAACGTGCTATATCTTAAAAGTTAAGCATTAAAATTCTTTAAAGATTAAGCATACATGCATGATTGTGGGATTAATAAAAGAAAAATAGTGGGCAATAAATACGCCCCCAAGTGGGATTAAACCACTAACCTTTCGGTTAACACCTGAACGTGCTAAACATTGCGCCATGAAGGCTAAATTTTAATTTAGTCTCATCATGGTGAAACCCTAGTGCCAAGCGATTACATAGCTATAAACACAAATAGGCTTTCTTAATAAACCATGACTATAGCTTAAATTATAAATTTCATTAATGACAATGTATAATATAAAAAATATAAATTAACAAGAATTTATAAATAAAACAAGTAGAGGTGAATTAAAAAAAACATATATTTTATTTCTACTGATTGAACTCATTTACATTCATAAGTAACATAGCGTGCAAATAACATTCTTCAGAGATATACTTTTCATCAGACCAGTTTTGACACATGAATTTCACACAATTTTGTAGTACTTCCAAAGGGTTCAGAACATCTGAATCACATTGCCTAAATGCAAGGCAAGTATGAGATCTTAAAGTTGATTTGCTTAGCATGTTGAGTTTTCTTAAAATAAGGCAATAATAGCAGATATACCTTTTTAGAGGTTATCTGTCCATAGCCACACCTACTGTCTTGTGATATAAGTTCATATGCCTCAACGGTGACTCCTTATGTGAGGTGTATGGTGCAAGTGGTGGTTTCTCCCGTATATCAGCCATGATGATGCTTCAATCATGCAGTGAATTAACACAACAAGTGGAGATATGCATTTGATTAAGGATATAATGTCAGCACCAAATTTCTGCATGTCTAAGAATTTTCGTAAAGTTGTCCTGAATAAATCGGTCAGCGTAGACACGTGCTTGATGCTTGGTTAAAACACGATGCTGATGCTATCATCACTGTCATGTTCTCAGGCCTCACTGATAGTGTGCTCCATATCATCATCAGTTTCACGTTCACTGTTGTCTTCACTTTCATATTCACTGATATCATCACAGCTTCTGTCCATTGTGTTAACAGTCAATAAGTCATTGTCAGAATCACATTCGATGGAGTCATCATGTAAATGACTAGATACAGAGGGCATGCGGGAACAACGATACCATTTATCAAAGTTATCTATTGCAAAGGCTAGCTTTAAAAATACGTGGGAGGCTGGATAGCAAATGTTAATTGACTGGAGATGGCTGCTAAGGAAATTTGGAAACGGCTGTTACTGTGACATCATAACCAGTTAAACCAATTAAAAGTGACACAAGAAGGCGTTAGAAGTTTAAGGGTTACGTTACAGCGAGCTAAGCAAATAAGGATCTCGATGATGTCATTGCAGGCATGGTTAACCCAAATTTCTACCTAGGAGGAGGAACACGGATGACAGAAACCAATGTGGGCTACCATGAATATGGGCCTGTAGGGGTAGTTACCATGCCATCTAGTAAATATAGGGGCATGTGGGTTTGTACTTTACACTGAAAGTGTATATAAAGTCACTGCACTTGCAGCATGTCATAGTTTTCAGCTCTTGCCACATACTTGGCTTATTCAGGGTGCATAGATGAAATAGTTTTCAAAATGTATTCTTCTCTGCCCCCACCGGCACTAGCAGCTTCTAAAGTTTACCCACAAAAAAGGAGCTACGATGATGGTAAAGCACAAGGAAATCAGGCAAAATACCGGATGATGGAACATGCTGCACTATTGTCTGAAACATGGACTCAACCCATATTTGAAACATGGACTCAACCGATATCAGAAACATGGACCCAACCTTCAGCATCTATGGATTCTAACACGTTTCAAATTCAGGGTAAGCGTTATGGTACTGTGGAAAATTATAGAGGATACACACATGTAAATTTTCGAGACTTTTCCCAAAATAAGCATAATGGAAGGGTGGTCTGTTCGAAACGTGGCATTAATCTTAATGTTGCATTAACGCTGACTGTTAACGCTGACCGATTTATTAAGGACAACTTTACGAAAATCCTTAGACATGCAGAAATTTTGTGCTGTAAGGTTTGCATCACACAACGCCGCGCCGCCTTTAGCTTTAACTCAAACTTGGTATACATATACTTTTTCCCGCCATTATTACGCACGCTTGCCTTTGTTCATATTACATGTCAATTGTGTATCGCCGTGAGTCGTTTTGCACATTAAATAAGTTCTTTTTCGTCTAAAATCGTTTTCTACTGATCAATTGCTTCACATAACATCTATATCAGATTGGTTACATTCAGAAGTAATTTGAAAAACTTTGAGTGAACCTCGTCTAATTCTCATTTTATGCTATTTTCTACTAAGTTACTTGAAAATGATTGATTCGATGATTTCAAAATTTACAAAATATAGTATTATTTTAAAATAAAATAGCAAGTAAGTTTATTTACTCATGTAATTGCATTTGCCTCGTGCAATGTCTAAATAGTGGTTTTGTTCGAAAAAATCTGCGGAATTGACATCTTGTCGAACAACCTGTTGACAGTATACACGTTGATATTCTGTATTTAGCAGCATTTTCTTTTTAGGTTAATACGAAAATGTTTTTATTTAAAAAATTTAAATATACTCCGGAATAAATTGCAAGACCTTGAGAAGTAACAGCTAGTGGAAAAGTTGGTGACGTCGATTTATCATTCGGCATTAAAGGCAAGATTATCTAAATTCTCGACAGTTGCAAGAACCATCTGAATATCCGAACGCAAGTGACACACCTCGCGCGCGCATGCGTCGTTGGAATTTATTTTTGGAAGTCAGCTGTTAGTGCTCATTCGTACCGCTACGTGGCGCGCAACATGTCCGCTTGCAACGGCGTCGCTGTTTCTGTGTCCGAAAAACGTACGTTTTTCAGCGATATCGCCGTCAAATATCCCGAAATTACTTCCGATGGCAAAGTCGATACTTTGCGCTTTTTGGAAGCGTCCAGGACAATCGTTAAATTTTTCGGTAAGCATGTTAATTCCCCTCGTTTTGGGCTTTGTCACCGTAGCCGACCTGGGGGGTAAGTGTCACTATATTTGGCGCTATTTGTTTTGCTTTTTCCAATATTTTCCTCGGAATTATTTCGTGAAACCAAATTATTCTCGCGTAAATACTCTTTCCGAATATAAATCACATAATGGCAAGTTCGGTACGTGGTGGGAGATTGAACGAGCATTCATGTGGCCAGTGATCCATGCATGCATGATTCTCTATGGGAGTCTTACCACGGAGATAGTTTTAGGTATAAGATGAAAGATTTTCTATGAAAAAAACATTGTCCGTCGATAACGATGGTAAATAACTAGGAATTGGGTATTTCACATTTTCGCATTTCCCACGCGTTAATTTAAAATTATTAAAAAGTATGGTTTTAAATTCTAAAAGCGCCATCTAGGGATCGAACCGCGCAACATCCGGCAAAAAAATGGAAATTTTGACATTCACAATTGATTGTCTAGTTGTTTATACTTTCTTTATCTACAGACGTTTAACAAATTTCAATTTCTTCATAAACCGTCTTTTTCAGTGATTATGTGTAATTTATTAATATGTATTCAGCCTTGCTGCTAAATAGGGGTACTCAAACAGAGCTGTTTACAAATTGAACTTTTTGGCAGTCATGAAGTCACGTATGCAGAGTCGGTTTAAAAAATTCATTCGAGGATATCAATCATTGTTTTTAAAATCTACGAATACGTTTTTTTTGCACGGGTGACTTCATGTACGAATCGTAAAGCTTCGGTCTGAGTACTCTTATTATCAGCATTGATTCAGAACACGTGTCAGTATAAATTCCGTACTTATGTTACCTAGGGCTGCCCGGCGTCAGCTGTGAACGGGTTTTGAACAAATTGAATCAGCTGAATCGAATGTATGTCCACGAAGCTGCTGCTAATAAAGTAAAACCTGATGTTGGTCACTGTACACAGGTGGTCACTATACAAAGAATGCCTGAATTAAATTAAAATGAGCATGTACACTGTAATACAGGTAGTTAAAAACCACAAAACCAAAAAAGTACAAAATCATCATGTCCATGTGCATTACATACACTTTATTTATTGCCTTATTACACGTTTGTTTTTTTAAAGAAAAAATTATCAAGTTTTCCTTCTTTTAAATGCTTTTTTGCTTTTTATGATCATGTTTTCAGTGATTTTTTCGATCTGAATAACAACGATTGGTTGAATTATTTAAGAACCACTGAGGTTAAAGCAGGATGTAAGGTACATTGGCCATGTAAAAATTGAAAAAAAAAATACAACACACACTGATCAATGTACACATTAGGCAGGTGGTAATTATTTAGAGAATTTTTATGAAGGAAATGTACACTAGAAAAAACAAGACACTAAAAAGTGGTCAACATAAACAGGTCATCACCATTCAAAGATGGTCACTTTTCCAGATTTTACTGTAACTGAAGTAGTATGTTGATTACTGTGTGACGCTTCGTATTTCCGTGTGTACGCAGTCTGTATAATATGTAGGGCATACAAGCAAATCCTAATCTTATCTTTGATCTATTTAGATTTGCTGGGTCGAGCCTTAACACCGGTGAAATATGACATCAACGGGAACATTGAGGTGCGTTGTCTTATCAGCATTGATTGGCATAAGTAATTTTTCGTCAGTTTTTTTCACGGAAATATAAATTTTATCGATGTTGCTATATCATAAGTCTCGAAAATAATGGGTTTATTTGATATTGATTAATGGCGATGCAGTGTCATAAAGCGTGGCTAACCAGTTATAAGTACTAGCTTCAAATGCTGGGATCCGAAGAATATGTAAATTGTAGTTTGGTGCATAATAGTGGTGGCTTACAAGTTAGCATTCTCGTCTTGCATTTGGTAGACCCAGGTTAGATTCCCGGGTCGGCTATCCTCGATTGTTGTTTTTCATGGTTTCCCAAAATTCCTCCAGGCGAATGCTGAGATAGTTCCTATAATATATCGGCCATGACAGTCTTCCCATCCCATCCTCGTCTTAAAGTCCCGGTAATTACAGGAAAATTAACTAAATTGTGATGTTGGGGTCCATCATGACCAGACTGCTTAGCCTGACTTAATTTGTATAATGATCCCCCCTGCCAAATGGTACTATGTACACTACTGACTGCAGGGTAAAGAATTGAATTGAATGTTTGTTTTTACAGCAATTCTTAGAAAAACTGCATTTTTCCATTTTAAGGCCAAGTCGTAAATGGTGTTACCGAGATTTATTTTCCCTTTGTAGTAAGAGTCTTTTCAAAGTAGGTTTCAAAGTTTACTTATTTAAAAAAAGTATGTTTTTAAAAGTTTACTTATTTAAAAAAAGAAAATAAATAGAGAAAGTTTAAGGTTTTTTTATATTTTCATCTTCTATCATCAAGTGGTTGGAATTGAACTAACAATTAGAAGCCATAAAATGCCACAACCATAAAAATGTTTATTTACAAAACAGAACGTTTCGACGCAAGATACGTCTTCATCAGGTGTCACTGCGGCGACAAAAAATCCATTCCTCCTACACCCATTTGCAAAGCTGGTTTAACTCCAATTTTGAGTCATCCATTCCATCCACTGAAACGTTTTCCAGCTCACTTGCCATGGCTGTTGGTGACAGCTGGAAAACGTTTCAGTGGATGGAATGGATGACTCAATGGATTCAAACGGGTGTAGGAAGAATGGATTTTTTGTCGCCGCGGGGACACCTGATGAAGACGTATGTTGCGTCGAAATGTTGTGTTTTGCAAATAATCAAACATTTTTGTGGTTGCAGCATTTTACGGCGTCTAATTGGTTTTTTTAAAAAATAAATTAATGGTTTTAATCCAGTTCACGAAAATTGGCATTACATCTGCTAATTGCTGGTTATTTGAAATAACTAGAAAATTTTATATCGTATCATATTAGTTTTTAAAACAAAGGCCAAAAAACTGTATGAAAATGGGTTTTTGTTTCTGCCCTCACAGTTTACGAAATATTTTTCCCAATTTCACCAGTCCATGAAATATTTTACCAAATTTCACCAGTCCGCGAAATATTTTACCTATTTTTATCTGTCCGCGAAATATTTTTCCTATGTTTGCTGGTCCGCAGGTGTGCAAAGGTGTGGAAACACTGCTTTAGGATGTCACGTTATATGGATTTGACCTCGTCTTATCTTCACAATATTATTTTCTGAATTTCAGAAATTAGAAAAGAAATACAATACGGATCCAGAAAGGTTCAAATTACTTAATGACATGATTAAGTTTGAAATGGACGAAGGAAAAACGAGATTCGCTATAGAATCGCTCCTGTGGTTGAAAAGGTAAACAGGTGTTCCTTTAAATTTGATAATCAAAAGTCCGGATCATTTAAAAAAGGTATCTACGGAGTTTTTTTACTCGTGTGTTTTTTGATTTATTGATCTATATATGGAAGTTTATTGAGTAATAATAATTTTGGTGTTATGATGCAGGATAGAGAATACTCGCGATAAATATGAGTAATAATTTTGTCGTCCCACTTTGTCAACCATTAAGTTGTAATTTTCCAAGGCATAACACATTTCTCAATACATCCGCATTCATTAAATTACATTTTGGTGGCTTGAAAATGATTGAACATCTGGGAACCCCGTGGTCCAATGTGGGCATTTTCGCGATCATCAAAAGATCCGATATGTTTGAAATGGCGCTTTTTTTTTTTTGTAGGGCTTTGGAATACACGAGAGTATTTTTACGGTGCATCATTGACGATCACAAGAGCGGCACCAAAAGTGAAAATCTGGTGACATTTTGTCTTCACGCCTACGAAGTAACCTTAAAGAAATATCACGGATGGGTCGTGCAGAAATTGTGCGCTGTACGTTAGCTTTTCATTTTACGTACTATACAAAGAAACGAGGGTTTTTCTTCGACCGTAGAAGTAGTAAACAGGGTTCCCCCAGACCTGGAAAGTCAGAGAACTTGAAAATGTCTGGAAAAGTCAGGTAGAAGTCATGGAAGAATGATTTTTTTTTTAAAAAAAAAGTCAGGGAAATTCAACGTAGTCATGTTCTTGCTTCTACGTGGTTAGCTCAGGGCCATTTGGAAACATTTTTGCATTTTCCCAGTATAAATTTGCAACAGTTTCTGAGGACAAATTTGCAAAATTTTCCACGTTTTCCGAGTACAAGTTATCAAAATTTTCCACGTTTTCGGAAGACAAAATTGCAAAATTTTCCACGTTTTCCGAGTACAAATTTGCAAAACTTTCTACATGTTCCCAGTTCCGAATACAGAAATTTTCAAAAATTATTCATGCAAATTTTTTTTTCATTTTTCTACAAATGTATGTTAATTTTCAAAATTGTCATTAGTAAATTTTGCAAAATATTTTACTTTGTCGATTTTTCAAAATATGTCAATTTTTGACATTATCATTGGTCAGGGAAATTTTTTTAAAACCTTGAAAAGTCAGGGAAGTTGAAAATGAAATTTCTGGGGGAACCCTGGTAAAGTTTTATCGGAAGTTTGGATGAAATCCCAGCCCAAGTAGATGAATTGGAAGGTGCTGCAACTTTAATCGGTGAATTCCTCATTATCGTGTACTTTTTTTTCATATTATCTAAAGTTTGTTTTAACGGAATGTAGTCAGGGTGGCCACAGGTCAGGGAAGTCAGGGGAAAAAAAGTGATCATGGAAGTCATGGAAATGTCAGGGAAGTTTTCCCAAATAAAAGCAAAATGCTATCCCTTAACTCAGTCTGCTAGCAGCTCCATCCCCAATCCTCTTCAGCTAGACTCGTAACAAAATCTAGTGTTTTGCCAAGCTTCTCATTACAATTGTTATTTTATTTTTCATAATGACAAAAAAAATGGATACGCATTAACGAGTAAGTTTTGGTCAGGGAATTTAGGATTTTAGTCAGGGAAAAGTCAGGGAAATTGAAAATGAAAATTTTGTAGCCACCCTGATAAAAAGCAACGACGATCTTCTTTGCCTTACAGACCATCGTAATGGCTCGTTAACATTTTATTTCTCAAACATGGGATTGATTAGGTGAACAGAAGCTTCAGTTACTATTGCAATACTAGTGAAAGTATTAAACGATCGAAACTAGCCGTCGGAACGAACATCATCGTCTAGGATGGAGGTACGTGCCAGCATGTACCTAATAGCGATCAAAAATTGCATGTTCTTATCCATTTCTGCTACATTGGGGTAAGAAAGAGGGAACCTTTCCCTAATCTTATCCCATGTTTTTTTCTCCTTTTCTATTGCTTCCAAATCCCGGGCTTCCGAAGCGAACTCTCCCAGTTTGTCGATTTGCTTAATATTTGCTCGTCTGTCCAGGAAGAACATCTCGGCAGCTTCGCTTTTACAACGTATGGAGTATGACATGTAAATTGTCATCTGGCCCAGTTCATCTACCTTCCTCCACAATTCTTCGACCTGCTCCGAAAAAGGCAATTCTTTAAAATTGCTCAAGGAGAATCGCAGCGCCGGCTTTCTCCGGGCGAGGAGTCTTCTGATGGCGAACATCTTTCCTGTAAGGTAAAAGAATTTATAAACATAGTAAACACGATCAGCATCAGCAACCTTGGAAGCGGGTCCCCGTTGGTGACGCCGACCGCAGATGTCAGCCCTGGCTTGGGACCAGTAACTGTAGCTTTGCCTTGCACAAAATGTTCACGAGATGCTCCTGAAATAAGTTACTTCGACATGGACAGAATGTTCGGGTAAGTGAGAATTGAGGCAACTTTTAGTCAAATGTTCCAGTAAGTTGCTTCGGCATGGACAGAATGTTTCAGTAAGTGGAAACTGTAGCAACTTTTAGCCAAATGTTCTTCCATCGAGATTTGGAATGGCATCATATAGACATCCAATGTCTCCACCGAAACATGGAATGGCATCATGGAGACATCCAATGTCTCCGCCGAGACATGGAATGGCATCATGGAGACATCTAATGTCTCCACCGAGACATGGAAGGGCATCATGGAGACATCCAATGTCTAAATAGGGGAGATCCAAAACTCGAAAACTACTCCCTTAAGTCAGGGAACAACATACGGACAATGATCGAAACCAGATAATTGCTTCATTAACCATTTTAAAAAATATTGACATTTATTTTGAAAAAATTTAATTTATTACAATGACAAAAACCATGGTACGATACATGCGCAACGCTCGAGCAAAAGTACGTCTATCGAAACATTACAACTTTTAACGTTCATGCGGCCTCTCAGACTACGTACGTCCGCATTTATTCATTCTTTGTCGTTTTCTAACCGTTTCCGGACATCATTGACATGCGCTTTAATGATCCTGACTGAGGCCACCAATTTTAAATCTTCTTCTACATCCCGCATGGGAGTGTAATAATCCTCAAAACCATCCTTGAGGTCCTCCCATTCTTCCACTCCCTTCAATATCTTCGTCACATCTTGGGTTCCCAATACGCAGTCGTCTTTTGAGAGGACCTTAAGGACATCCCCTAATTTTTCCAATTCCTTTAACATCGTGTTCACATTCGGGGTTTCCGAAGAGTGGCCGCTTTTTTTTGGGACATCCTCGAAAGGCGCTTTATTAATCTCACGAACGACCTTTTGGATCGCGTTGCCTTTCTCAAGAATGGTGGATTCGCATATGCTGATCCTAACATTAACATCCCCAAGACTCTTATTGATCCCTTCGATCTGGTCCTCGATAGTCAAAGCTCTTATTATGTCCCTTTCGGAAGCGCTGTAGTAGAAGCGGAGTACCGGCGCTCTGCAGGCAAGAAGTCTTCGGAAGGCGAGCATCTTTCCTGCAACGTAGAAGAATTTATAAACAATAAACAGGATCTGTTTTACCATCAACGACCATGGACGCCGTGCCTGTTGGTGAAATTGACAGGCAACGTAAACATTTTTTGAATGTTAAGTCCACTCTGAAGCAACCCGCTTCAGAACCTTTTTACCGAAGTTGCCTCTTGTTTCCACTTCCTGGAACATTCTGTCCATGCCAAAGATACATATTTTAGGAACATTTTTCTCATGTTACCTCCGTTTCCTCATTTCTGTAACATTCTGAGGAAACTTATTTTGAAACAATTTGCTGAAATTGCCCCTTGCCCACTTTTAGGAATATTTTGTCCATCCGCAAAATACATATTTTAGGAACATTTCGCTGATGTTACCACCGTTCCAACCTCCTGAAACATTCTGAAGCAACTAATTTTGAAACATTTTGCTGAAGTTGCCAGTGGCCCATTTTCATGAAGATTCTGTCCATGCTGAAGTTATCGGTTTTTGGAACATTTCTACTAAAGTTGTCTCTGTACTCACTACCATACCATACTCAAACTACGTATTTTGGGAACATTTCCACGCCGAAGCAACTTATTTCATGAACATTTGAGTTGTTCCAACTTTTAGGAAGATTCTGTCCACGCCAGACAAGCAACGTTGAGCTCACCCAGCTCATTTTCAGACAATTTTCGAGCAACTAAATGGATGGTGCAACGAGCTGGTCACACTGGACGAGCAACATTCTAGGACATGGATTATGTAACAACAGCCAGAATTTAAAAAAAACAAAATAAGTTAGTTTTGAATTAATAAAAACGATTATTTCATGGCAAAAAAAAGTATTTGCACTCCCTCCTATACTGGTAGAATTTGCTAATTTCTGGCCATTTGTTTATATATTACCTGATAAATTATGATGATTTAACTTCTGGGTATAAAGATTAACTAGTTTTTCATCACATTCGTAAGTTTTGCAGAAAATTTAGTTCATAATGGCCTAAACAAAATGAGTTCCGGATTGCAATAAGAAAAGAGTTATTCAAATGAATTTTTGTTTAAATTTAATATCGAGAGATGGCAAATGAATTGAAAATTGCATATATGGCAGTATATAAAATCTTAAAAACAACCAAGTTACCGGAAAAGTCATAAACAAACTCGGAACAAGCTATCCATGTGAGCTAGCTGTGAGGGAAAAACGATAGTTTGTTAGATTTGCTCCGAAAAATCCAAAAATATCATCATAAATGTTTACCATCAGGAAAATCAGGAAAGGTTGGAAAACTACAAACTAACGTACTTATTCTAAATTTCCGTCTTCTCAGTATTTCATCAGAGTTCCCCCAGAAATTTCATTTTCAACTTCCCTGACTTTTCCCTGACTTTTTCAGGTTATAAAAAAAATTTCCCTGACCAATGATATCGTAAAAAATTGACGTATTTTCCAAAATTGAAACTGGAAATTATTTTTTTTTTAAATTCATTAACGACAATTTTGGAAATAAACATACATTTTTTTTAAAAAATTTAAAAAAATTGCGTGAAAATTTATTAAAATGGGAAAAATTTGTATTGTGAAAATTTTGAAAATTTGTGCTCTGAAAAAGTGGGATATTTGGCAATTTTGTCCTTGGAAAATGTGAATAATTTTTACTTGGAAAACCTAGAAAATTTTTACACGGAAAACGTGGACAAGTTTTCTAATTTGTACCCGGAAAACGTGGATTATTGTAAAAATTTGTACTTCATAAATATGGAAAACTTTTGCAAATTTCTGCTCGGAAAATAGGCCCTGAGCTTTCCTTGTAGAAGTATTAATTTTGGATCGCCATGACTGCGTTGAATTTCCCTGACTTTTCAGGGTCATTTTCAAGTTTCCTGACTTTTCCAGGTTTTTCAGGTCTGGGGGAACCCTGTTCATACAGCTCCAAAACCATATCACTGCCACCCCATGCTAAAGTCTATGGAGGATGTTTTGAGTTACAAATCAGCCATGGTCCTTTTATGTCTGGATTATTTAAAATACTACTGATAGTTTATTGTGTCCCAACCTTTCCTAGTTCTGACGCAATGTGTTTGATAAACATTAATTATAATATTTTTGAATTTTTCATAGCAAATCCAACAATCCAATGCAGAACTCATTTTGTTTAGGCCATTATGAACTACAGTAAATTTTCTGCAAAACTTACCAATGTGATGAAAAACTAGTTAATCTTTATACCCAGAAGTTAAATCATCATAATATATTAGGTAATATATAACCAAATGGCCAGAAATTAGAAAATTCTACCAGTATAGGAGGGTGTGCAAATACTTTTTTTGCCATGAAATAATAATTTTCATTAATTCAAAATTAACTTATTTATTTTTAAAAAATTCTGGCTGTTGTTACATAATCCATGTACTATAAGTGTTGTT
>JAQGAO010004050.1:0-15844 GCA_034697705.1 Ommatoiulus sabulosus | reverse complement strand
TCGTTAGTGAATTTAAAAAAATATTTTCCAGTGTCAATTTTGGAAAATATGTCAATTTTTCACGTTGTCATAGGTCAATGAAATTTTTTTTTCAAACCTGGAAAAAACCCTGTACAATGTATTACAGTCTACATGTACAAGTACAGTGTGCATGTTTATTTTAATTTAATGCAGACATTCTTTGTATAGTGACCACCTGTGGACAGTGACCAACACTGGTGGTCACTATTAACAGGTTTTACTGTAATACATTCTTCAGGTCTGGGAGCATTATGCCAACTGTTGGACCGTCAAACTGCCAAGTATTTCTGAACGTTTTAGACCCTTCAATCGAAAATTGAAGTGTCCTCAGTGGCGTTCAAACGTTTTAGGATTTTTTAGACGCCAAATGTGGTAATGGGAAGGAAACCTGTGCACCATGATTTCTTTATCTATCTAACAGCTGCCACGCAAGATTCGGTAACGATTCTTTGCTGTTCATTATCGGTTGCTCAACTTTTTTTTTCAATTGTTCTTCAAGGTTGGGGAAGTGGCCATTGACACAGTTTTCTGGAAATTGCACAAAACCACGCCCAGAAAAGCAACTAGAAATCGAAAGTCGCACGCGAAGACATTGAAAATATTTGCCCTCGCGCGAAAACAAACAAAAATGGTAAGCTGGTAACGGTATCCTTTGGTCAGCAGTTAACGGCTGTTGATTAAAACTACTTCCAGACTGACTGATGCGTCCGTCGCGTGACTGCCAATGTCGTGACTTTTGCGTGCGTGGAAAATTCCGTTGTTATCCATGCGCAAAATGTTTATCAAGACAAAGGAAAAAATCGGTACTGACCCTGGGGAGATCATTTATTTAGGGGAAGTTTGCACACGTCATGGTTTCAAACGCAAAAAACTTTTCCGACTTAATTCTCAAGAGGAACGATATGGCCAGCAACATACTTTACCTTATTCAAACCGAGGGAATTTTTCCAAAAGATCAGTTCACAGGATTCCCCCAGACCTGGAAAAGTTAGGGAACTTGAAAATGATAGGGAAAAGTCAGGGAAGAATGGTTTATTTTGAAAAAGTCAGGGAAATTCAACGCAGTCATGGCGGTCTAAAATTAATACTTCTACAAAGTTAGCTCAGCTCATTATCCGAGTACAAAAACCGAGGGAATTTTTCCAAAAGATCAGTTCACAGGATTCCCCCCAGACCTGGAAAAGTCAGGGAACTTGAAAATGACCTGGAAAAGTCAGGAAAGAATGGTTTATTTTGAAAAAGTTAGGGAAATTCAACGCAGTCATGGCGATCTAAAATTAATACTTCTACAAAGTTAGCTCAGGGCTCATTATCCGAGTACAAATTTCAATTTTCCACGTTTTCCAAGTACAACGTTGCAAAATTTTCCACTTTTTCCGAGTACAAATTAGCATCATTGTCCACGTTTTCCGTGTACAAAAATGTTCAAAATTGTCCACGTTTTCCGTGTACAAAAATGTTCAAAATTCTCTAGATTTTCCAAGTACAACTTTTACACATTTTCCGAGGACAAAATTGCAAAATTTACCACTTTTTAATAACACAAATTTTCAACATTTTCCGAATACAAAATTTTCCCATTTTTAAAAAATTTCACGCATTTTTTTTTAAATTTTTTAATTTTTAAAATTGTCGTTAGTAAATTTAAAAAAAAATTTTCCGGTGTCAATTTTTCACGTTGTCATTGGTCAGAGAAATTTTTTTAAAACCTGGAAAAGTCAGGGAAGTTGAAAATGAAATTTCTGGGGGGACCCTGAAAAAAGCGAATCCTACATGTACTGTGCACATGTATATCCGCGAAATGTTTTTTGTTTTATTTTTTGCCAATGTGTACCTGTCCTGAAATAGTTGTTCCTCTTATTCTCCTATTCTTACCAGTCCTCGAAATATTCTATTTTCTATTGTCGCCTAAGTTCCTAACGGTTTTAGAATTGAGGCATTCATTTGGGGACACCCTGTAGAAGCGTGCGTTGAACCGCGTGTTATCCTAGTACACGTGACTCATTGCATGTTTACGCGCGAAAAGATCCTACGCGCTTTTTCCACGTTTTTCTGGAACGTTCGGAGGAGGTGCTTTCTAGAAACTTCGATCCCACGCTTGGCTATATAAAGCCGGGCCTGTCACTCTCCCTCTCCAAACAACTCGCAAACTCATTTCTCAGTTGGATAACTAGCAAATCCAAGTAAGAGCTATCTCTGTATCTCATCTCACTTCGCTGCTACTCGCATTGAAAATATGTCTCGTTACGGCATCGTTTCCATCGTTCACCCCTGGTGGCGAGAGCGCCAAGACGCCTGGGACCAGCTGTTGCGACCCTCCCGCATTTTCGACCAGAATTTCGGCCTAGGGATCTGCGATGACGACATGGCACCCATGAGCCTGTTTCCCGGATGCTACATGCGCCCTAGGCAGTTCAATCGGTCGACCAGCGGTCTGTCGGAAGTCAAGTGCGACGACGGCAAGTTCCAAGTGAATCTGGACGTGAACCAGTTTTCGCCCGACGAGCTCAGCGTGAAAACCGTGGACAATTCGGTGGTGGTTCACGGCAAACACGAAGAGAAATCCGACGAGCACGGCTTCATTTCCAGAGAATTCACCCGGCGCTACATCCTCCCGGAAGGAGTCGAGGCTGCTCAAGTCACCTCTTCCCTCTCCAAAGACGGAATTCTTGTCATCGAAGCCCCACACAAGGCTTTGGAGGCTCCGAAGCCCGACGAAAGACTCGTACCCATTGCGCAGAGGGAGGCTCCAGCTGCTGTCGAGGATAAAATGCAATAACTTTCTGGAAGAACTGTGTTTACCCCGCCAAACTGTGATTCTTGTCGAACTATATCGACCCAATATTTTGTTAACCTGATAATTCATTGTACTGTATAAGGCTCTTACAATGTTTAGCGAACCGGGGTGGTTATCTGCATTTTTTTTCTAATTTTCTGTAACGTTCCTTAATTTGTACCGAATTTTTTGTTCAATAAGGCTTGCTTAATGAAAACTTGGATAGTGAACCAGTTTCGTTAGATGGCTTATGATATTTTATTTAATTTGTATTGAATGTCTGTTCAATAAAAGTTCTCTCAAATGATCCCCTTCTTGGTGTGAGTGATTTGAACGCCCCCGCGTCAGAGATGCTTACAACTTGTTCGTGAAATTTCTAGGTACATGTATTTCGGGCCAACTTAACTCGTTATGAGGGCAAAGTGACCTTGTAAAGTTTTCAATGTGTTATCACAGTTATGGTGTGTTATTTATAGTGCATCGTGAGAAAGTAGTCATAAGATGTGTTCGCGCGTGCAAGGTATGGTTCACGAAAGGAAAATAGATTTGCCGTTGGTTTTCTACTGTTACTAATTAGACCATTTGACGAAATCGAGAACTGCAGAAAAAAGAAACTTATTAACATTATTGGTGGTGCTTTTAAATCGTTCTTGCAAAACGTGTCGATTTAGCTTTCACAAATATTTAATTGGCAACATCGCTTGTCGCTGAACACGTGACTTCGCAACTGCCAAGGTGCGTTCTGTGAAGCGTACGTGTGTCTGATAACCGTCTGCATCCGCAATGCTAAAAAGTATCGAACTTATTTTAGTTTTAACGAAGGATGATAAATTCCTCCCAGATTCATTTTCCTCTTCGAAGCAAGTATACTGTACATGCAGTAAGTTCAATATTTTTTTAGCATTGTGGAATTAGGGCTTTGGGTTCGGTTATAGACCATCGTGACGTACAAGTTTTTATACGTACAGTATATCATAACGTCAGCGTTATTGCACAAAATCTTCCAATTTGTGTATACGAAACAATTTCTAATAAACGTAATTAAAGTGTCAACTCGGGAAACTAAAAACATGCCTTCTGTTCGGATCTCTTTCGCCCAATGCTGTTCAAACAGTTGTTGTACATGTACATGTATATAGGCTACTGATGTTTAGTTTTTTCAGACTCCCACTAAACGAAATGTACTGCGAAACGTAACACTCCTGGAGTGTTTGTTTTGGTACGCGTCCATATAGACTGTAGCATACTTTACTAAACATTTTTCAGAATTTCTAATACGATTTCTAAACTTGAACTTTCCCGCCATTGAATGGCGCGTTTTTGGTGTGTGTTATGTTTTCTGAGTGATGATGTTGGCTTGATGCAAAAACTATAAACACCAGGAACGTCATTCCTAAAATCTTGATGAATTAACCGTTGAACAGTTCGTGAGCAGGACATGGATTTCTGATTGATTTGTTTAATGCCTTCCAAATTATAATATAAATATAAATCATGCAAATCCTATGACATGCATACTGCAGCATACATTTCATGATTAGTGCAGAGCATCAGAGCAATTAATAGCGGAACTGAGACAGCAGCATTACGAATACACGTATTACTTTGCAGTCGTGAAGGCACCTGCACAAAATAAATGCATTCATTAGTTTGTAAACGGCGATAACCTTAAGGGGCCATTCAAAAAGGACGTCCTCATGTAGGGGGTAGGAAGGGATTGGTTGAGCCAAAGACACAATTAATTTGGACAGGTGGCATGACCAACTCGGACGTCCACTTGAGAGAAAAATGCCAAATAAAATCAGTTCCCAAAGTAAAAGGGAAATTGAGCGCAATATCGCATAGGTGGGTCAGTAAACAGGTACCTCCAGGCCTGAAAAACCTGGAAAAGTCAGAAAACTTAAAAGCATAAATTTGCAAACTTTTCATTTTTATCGAACATAAACTCGCAAAATTGTCAACCGAGGTCATATACAATTTTTTCCACGTTTTCTCCAGGACAAATTTGCATTATTTTCCACGTTTTCCCAAAGTACAAATTTTCTTCAACAGTTTACGAGAAGAAATTTGCAAGATTTCCAATAGATTCCAAGGACCAACTGTCAAAATTTTCAACCATTTCAGAGTACAAAATTTACATTTTCCGAGTACAAATTTGCAAAACCTTCGATATTTTCCGAATGCAATTTTTTTGAAGTTTCGGATGTCCGAATGGGGGGAGGGGGAGGGTCCTGATTGACCGAACACAATGCGGACAGGGGCCCGCAAAGTGAATTTTTCAGACCAATTAACGTGTCGGTTTTGCACACGTGATTTTACAATTGCCAAAGTAAGATTAATAGTAGTAAAAAAAAATTCAATAATTCTCTTTTCAAAAATGTAAACAATGTTTTCGGTCATCGAGGGAAAAACAAACTGTTTTTGACTTGTTGGGTCATCGAGGAGATTGTAGTTTGGAGTAAAATCGTCGAGCTTTAATCTGTCGTTTTAATTGATGGTAGAATCATTGTCTTCTAATTGACGAATGCGTAAATAGTCTCAATCTCATCCTAATGCTGGCAAGCAGAAATCGTTTAACCATATTTCGTAAACATATGTCCTTTTTAAATATCAGATAAGACCTTATCAATGAAATCGAGTGTGAATGCCTCAGATAACGAATGCCAGGTTTTTGCGGTGTTATAACGTTTGTGATTAATTCATCAGATTGTTTAAAAAATAAAAGAAATATGGAAATTTGATCTATCAATTTAGTATTTTAACGCGCGGCTATTAATCAAATGGAAAGTTAATTTATACTAATTTAAAATATGACGCCATTTAACAGCAAACTAATGCTAATTGTCGACTGCGTTATTTCTTGGGTAAGTGGCTTCTCAAATCTGTAGGGTCAATTCCTATTTCACTTGGAATATGCCCCCAAAACATGTTAATTTCTAGCATTCTATGACGCAACTTAAAATTGTATACTTTTTTTTCAAAAACACTCAGGTTGAAATCGTAGTTGTTTTGATCATAGATAGCATTATTACGAGAATAACTGTTAATGGAACATCTAAGACAAGTCTGCATTTTTTTATGGAAGCTATTATGTGCATGCGTGGAATTTCTCAAAAAGGTGAAATGTAATAAAAGTTAATATTGCTTGATAGGGAATTTGAACATTGATTTTAAAACAATTTTATCGACAGATTTAATAGTATTTTTAAGCCTCCATCTTGCTGCACACTCAATTTGGCTTATCACATTGCTGATAATGGTCGTGGGGATGTTTATGGTAGGAGTATTGATTTGAAATTTGGACTGAGCGTTCATTCATTTTGCATCTATCATTTAGAAATTAGCTGGACCTTTCTTAACTTCAGTTTCAGTCACCATCAACAGTTGGGTTTTTTCCCTTCTCTATTACTACTTTTACTGTCAGTCTACTCGATTTGGCTTCGACCATATATTTTGCTGTTGAGACGTCAGTAAGTAGGATGATACTGTATTGTGAAAATAACCAATTTAAAATCGTTTCGAAATCATCCACACTTTTGGAATTGTAGCTTAGCACAATTTCACTATCTTCCTCTTACATAGAATGGAAAAATCGTACTTTATTTTCTAATGATTGTTTCCATTTAGAAAGTTTTTGCCGATTGTTGTCAAAGCCTGTTTTTCCCACTTTTCTTCTCCAAAGGAGTGTTATTGTGGATTGTTAATGTAAGTGGGTTGCAATTCGATAAAATTAAGTTTCTAAAAAAAAATTCCATAATATTCTTTGGCATTAATCCAATAGATAGTAATCGCAGTACATGTACTGACCTGTCGAAAGCAATTCGGAGATGGAGAAATTGTAAGTTAAGATACTCTAGGGCGGTGGTTCCCAAAGTGGGCGGTACCGCCCCCCCTCCCCCAGGTGGGCGTTGAAGAGATCTAAGGGGGCGTTTGTGGTCCAAGGCAAATTTAGGGGCGTTGAAGACCAACCGCTCCCCCCTGGCTCATCCCTTTCATTAATAATATTCTATTAATTTTTTTAAAAAATAATATACTGTATATTTGTTAATCAAACTTTGAGCAATACACCAATATTGTTAATATCTTTTAATAAATTAATTTTTAAAATTTGTTCTTATGACTCAAAAAGGTTGGAAAACTATGGGTTACATTATTGATTTCAAGAAAGGGAGTCGGTGTTTTTTTCGAAAAGGGGGCGGTAGGCGAAAAACTTAGAGAACCTCTGCTCTAGGGGTATATTCTAGAAAAACCATGTCATAAATGGGACAAACGTGGATTATTTTGTCACATAACATAAGTGATATTCTTATGTAATTTTATTTAGAAGGAAGGAAAGCTAAGTCGTCAGGATACAGTTTACTCATTGCCTTGGGATAGCTACACAGACTTATTGATTCCCCCACCCTTGGTTTCGTCACCTGAGGTGCTACAACCCCGATCAATAATGAAAAATCCGAACAATCCAAATTACCAATCACGTCCAACCTCTGTGAAATTCAGAGGATCCACTTCAACGGAATACAGCTCAGATCCAAAAGTTGAAACCGATCTCATTGTTGGGGCATTTAGGAGTGCAGTTAGGTATCCAGACGTGACAGAGTACTATAGGTACTGGGATTCTTATGTGCATGCAAGTGGGAAACCATCAGACGACAGTTGGTGAAAAAAGTCACATTTCATGAAAAATTGTATTTTGTGAAAAGTATGAGTATTTATTAAAAATTATTCGTTCATACAGCATAATATGTATTTACTATCAAAATATATTTTATATAAAAAAATCGCTTTTCTGCTTATAAGGTGTGTAAAATTAAAGTTAAAATTCCACATTTCGACAGGACATTTCCTTCATTGTGAGATTCTAGCTTAACATTTAAATCCCATAAATTCTTTATAGAGAATGTAGTATAGTATCACCACATTTTGAGAAACTATAGGAATACTAGCTAGTCCATGCTAATATGTAGACTGTAGGCCTTCACTAAAGTGAAATGAGATTCAAGAAATTTCAATAGTAACACTTAAGGTTCTATCAGTACCTTAAACTGGTCAAGCAACAGCATGCAATATGAACTTATTTACACTGCATAAATCTGCATGATTTGTTCCAGAAAAAAAAAATTCGAACTTTCAAAAATCATGTGCATGTGTATATGTCGAATGTACACTTTACTTGCAATGCAGAGACAAACGGTACGTGGTGTGCAATGTTTAAAAAAATTGTATGAATGGTAAAACTTTCATGTAAATGCTAATACACTGAACTATGTACATTTCTATATAAATTGTCCCATCATTAGGTCATATAGAATTGGTAAACTTGCTCATCAAATTTACAGCAGCATATTTTGCTCAGTAAAATGGACGGAGATTCCTGTGGTTACTCAGCAATAGCAACCAGGAATAAATTATTTTCCAAAGATCCAAATGAATTCCCGAATTCATTATATAACAAACATTCCCTCTGTTTGAACCTGGCTCGATTTTTAAGCATGACTTCCAAAGGAATTTGAACCTTTCGGAGATGGAGAATGCACAGAGTGGATGGAATGCAAGGAGTGGGAATGATGGGTGTTCAAACTGCTCAAAGTTCCCATCTAAAAATAACAAATGTAACTTGTAACTTAGGATTTTCTTGGATTAAAATTTGTAGAAGAAACCTTCAAATTAGTTATAAAAATACCTTTAGCTGAGCCATATCCTCCAGACGAGTGATATCAGAAAGATCTTGATAGTTTGAATAAACCACTAGTAAACAGAAAACCTAGAGAGAAACAGAAATATGTTATGCATTAATTTTATAATTTTATATATAGTTAGTTTTACACAATACAAAACAAATTAAAGAAAACATTGGACATTAAAATTGTAATTTAACTCACATTGACTGCGGTGATCATCATCCATAAAACCAACATTGCAATATGATAGCCAAACATCATATCCTACAATATTTTTACATATTAATATACAAGCCAATATCATCGCCCCAATAAAATTTGATTTACGAAATGGTATAATTACGTTTGCAATTGACCAAAAGACATAGGCCACGAATCTCCAGGCAGTGAAGAGAGACATGCAATACAGCCATGGGCGAAAACGACGTTCATGCTCCTGTTAAAAAAAAATTATTGATGATTATAATGTAAGAAATTTTCCAATTGTCTAGATAGGTTGTCTGGGATGTTCTCAGACTGATTTTCTCTTTCCTTATTAGAGGTTCACCCACATGAAACGAAATATTTCATTGTTTATAGTTATCAATGCATTACAGTTCTTTATTTTGTTTTAATTTATTCGATGCCATCACAATTTAAACAGCTAATCTTTTTCAAAGATGTTTTAGCAGATAATTATTCGAGATCATGGCAAATTCAGTTTTTCACTGCAAATAAAAACAGAAGAAAAAAATATTATTTATGGCGTTACCTTTCTCAATCCCAAAATCAGTATGAATGAAGCAACCATGAGTGGAAATGCTGCAAGTGCTGAAACCACAGCAACAAACAGTAGCGTCACACGTACTGAAATGTACGCAAAGCATTCATGTTAAACGTTATCAACCAAATTTCATTTGCATAAAATTAATGCTTTGACAAACATAATTATAGATGTCAATTAACTTACTGATGTGATTTCCAGCATATACGAAGTCGAAACTGATGGGATAAAATCCCTGATGAATTTTTCCTGGTTCGGCTTCGGCCAAACAGTAGATATCAAACACAGAGTGGGCCAGGGTGAAAATAGCGATGACCTTTTAAAATTAAATGGCATAATAATATTTTGTGAATTCAACTATGTGCCACACAGGAAACGAACAGGAAGTTCATTAATGACTCATTTAGAAAATATTTCACTGCTCATAAGTTGACAATGAATTATTTTCGTAAACACATACGCAGCGAGTATACATGCAGTAGGGGTACTCAGACAGGGCTTTACGAATCGTACTTTCGCAGTCGTAATTATAATTAAGTCACGTGTGAAAAATCGACAGGCTAATTGGTTTAAAAGAACTTAATTTACAACTGAAAAACTACGATTTGTAAAACCATAAAACTTCTAGCTGTCGGAGTTCCGCATTTATCAGTTCGCTGCAGATATCGTATTTATTGAAAAAAATCGACATGTGCTTCGACGCCCAACAACATTAAATACGCATGAATCATGTTTACATAAATTAGACCAACTAGAATTGGCTATAAGCTGCTATATAGTTCAAAGTTTATTTTCAAGAACATGGGTTCTATTAAGATATTACTTACCAAAGAGTAAATTCCAGCCAAATAACTACCTTTTTGAAGATCTGTGCAAAACGCATCTTGTAGAAAGGGTCTCCTCCAATTTGTGCTCCTGCTTCTGCTTACCGTCCGGCTGGCGCTCAAATTATTTAAACTTCTCAAACTTTTAGTAGTACTTCCCATTTTGAAGGGACGCTGATATTAAAAACACACGCTGCGTCTGTGTAATTTTTAAAAGGAATACTTTTCTTGAAATTTAGGCGTGGTTGCAACAACAATGGCGAGTACTACGGGGACATGGCTAACCGCTTGGCTCAGGTAAAATTGGCGCACCTGCGCATTCCTTATGCCTGCTAGGGGAAGCGAGTCATGGACCAGGTAGCAGGAACAGGATTGGAGGGGGAGAAGGCATGCGCTTTGGCTGCCTGCGAGACACCAATGAAATTTAGTGCGTTTTAAATGGAAACGAGCCAAAGTGACGTCACTCGATCGTGATTACTCAACAGGTGTTTTCCAGGGCCGTCCATAAAGTCTGTGCCAACTTTAGTAATTAAATTTTCACTGGATTTTTGAAAATACAAGCGACTTTTTGTCGTTTCCAAAACCTGTAATAATAATGTTTTTAAATATTTATTTTGGCAATTAACATTTCTGCGTTTTGTCATTTTATTAAATAAAATATTTTGAAAAACATTTGCCCAGATGAAATTGGTGCCCATCGCCATTGTTATTTTTAAGAAATTTTAAAAATGTAAAAGGTAGCGAATTTGCTTAGCCTACAGTACATGCATTTGACATACGTTTCAAAACAGTTTCAACTTTCTACAGCCTTTCAAGAAGGAAAATTACCCAGTACATTTAATAAAAACAACTTATTTTATACTGTATATCAGATAAAAAATATTTACAAACATTTACAAAACCATCAACTGCAACGCCTAACAATTCATGTAAATTGATCTCTAGGGCAACAAAGAACCTCTAATAAATTTATCACATATTAAATATCAATACTGCCCAACTGCGAGACAATGAAATTGCTTACAGTTAACCGTTTTCTCAAATCTATTGAGAAAATAAATACATGCATACCAACTAGCAGTAATTACATATGACATGGCAGTCATAAAAGTTACTCAATAAATAGCTAAAAGATGCACATTTCAATTTAAATAGTGTTTTTGACAATTGCCAGCACACTGGAATAAGTTCCGGTAACAAAACCGGCTAAACCAAAAAGTATGACAAAACAATCTTTTGTTATTGCTGGCCAGCGAATTCCATTCTCCCAATATGTAATCAAATGAAGAACTGCTGGAAAGATGAGGGACAAGTAACTTCCACCTAAAGCTCCAACTAATGAAATAAAAAGTTCAAACTTTGGAACAAGTGCTCCTAGTGCAACTGAAAAAAAGTGAAATACTTTTATTAAAACTTTCCATCCGAAAATAAATCCATTAAACCAAAATAATTAAACTGTAATATGCTTACATATAAAAGCTAAGAGGCCAACTCTAAAGACGATGAGAGCCACATTTTCATAATTTTTAAAACACTTTTGGACAGTCGGCCACATGATTTCAACTGGAACATAATACTGCAGAGCGAGACTAAAGTAGATTCCAGCCCCGTAAAGTACCTGAATAACCACAGCCAGACTAAATAGAAAGGAAAAAATTCTTAATGGTGACTTCAAGGTAACCTCACTTTTAAGGTTGGCAAAGCAAATCGAGAATTCCAAATTACGACCAATTTTGTTAGAAAGTCAGATAAATTAGGAATAAATTTAAGCAAATTTTAATAACGTACCGCCTACTTTTTAAGTTTTTTATAGATTTTCAAACATTTAGTAAAAAAACACTTGAATAAAATGCGATCAGTTTTAACTATATTATTTTTTAGAAAATTTAAAATTTTTCTCCATTTACCTTTTTTTTAAAAAAAAATATGAAACTTAACATAGATTTAAAATCAAATGCTTCACTTAAAAAATTCTCAAATTCTCGAAAACTAGTATTCAATTCTACTAACGTTTCATTCGGCAAGCTAAGAGTGACGCTTCCATCTAGTTTATCCCCAAAACGCAAGTAACCAAAGAAAGCCACTGCTACATATAGAGTGCACACTAAGGTCATGGCAGTGTTTAGGACTCCAGTCCATCCAGGCATATCACGTGGCGACTTCATCACATTCTCTAAAGGCAAAATCTATAGTATATAACAAATATCAAATGTGATAACATTAATGAAACATAACATATACATGTAAGGGATCACAATTACACATTGAATCATAATTTTTTTATGCAACATTGAATTAAAAAATGTTGATCACATGTTGACTTACCAGGGCAATTCCTTCAAATGCATAGACAACAGTGCCAAAATAAAGTGGAAGATCTGTAATTCGTGGCGTTTGAGGGCGAGTGGAGACAGGGGGCAAATCTTGGAGTAGGTAGTAAAATAGCATTCCAAGTGCTGCAGCTTCGCAAATGTTTGCCAGGAATGAAAAAGGCGCGATATATTTAAGTTTAGTTAAAAATACCATTGCCAGTAATGGTAAGAGAAGGATAATCATGTAAATGCGATAATCCCAATGAAGACTTGCAGCATAATGGTTGACAGCCTGTAAATAAAAAGCTCGATAATTACTTGTGCAATGACCACATAGTACCATCATTTTGGTACCATGGCTAAATAAGTTAAAATTATGCTATAAAACTAACCATTTGCAAATTGGTGGCAGCAAATGACCAGTATACTACACAAAACCCAAGTTGCGTAATGATAATGAAGAAATTGGTGAGAGACCTTGCCCAAATCGCAAAACGTCTAAATTTTTGGGGTCCAGTTTGAAATGCTTTTTCTGCTGTTGAAGCATAATCCAAAGGTGGACAATAAGACCTAACAAAGCAATAGTTTGGAAATTTAAAATTATGGTGCAAGCTGCAAACATTTAATTTTTACCAGAATGTTCCATGGGAAACCACAAGATTTAGCAGATAATACTCCAGAAACTAACCTAACACTCAATGTCTGTGAGCAACTGAGTAGCATATGCATACAATGAACACAGATTGTTGCAATGACCACCAAGCCAACAGTCCCAAACTGAAAAATAATATATACAATACATTAAACAACTATTGCGATTGAAAATTTGTTCCCGACATTGTAAGAGATCTACTTACGGCCAATCCTGAATAAATGAAAGCTTGTGGAAGGGCTAAAACCCCTGTTCCAATGTTCCCCTTTAAAATATGGATGATTGTTTCGAAGTTTCTGTAATTGCAAGTTTGGGAATTTTGCATTAATAGATATCCAAATTGTAGCACTGGCTTCTATAGTGTAGTTTTTTTCATTTGCCATTTTTTAATTTTATTTTAAATGGCATTAAAAACAATACTTTTTTTCCTGGGAATGTATGTTTATAACAATTGCAATTTAAACTTCAGGTACACTTACGAAATGGGATGTGTCACATTGCGATTTTCCATCAACTTGTCTTCTGTCAACATAATGGATTGGTCATCCGGCGAATCATAATTGATTTTGGGATGTTTCATGGGTAGAGCTGAAGGTACATATTCATCACTGCTCCCTGAAGAACTTACAGCATAATAAGAAGGGATTGCAGACTCGATCAAAGGTCGTCTATCCATGATCTGCATTTAAAAGAAAATGTTTTATTAACAGATAGTCCATATGCATCTTTTCGATCTGCACAATAAGGTAAGTGACACTACTCTTGAATACTCGGTGCATCAAGAAACCTCCACCTACATCGCTATATTGTTACACTACAACTTTCACCTGAAATATTTTTAAGTTGTTTAAGAAACAATTATCATTAACAAATTACTCTGGCGATTGTGATATGCAATCGTTGCAGGTTTTGTAACGAGCATATCGCCAATCATCTGCCCAACACTCCCCATTTACCCGGGCTTGGGACAGGTAGCCATGCATCTTCACTGTACGAGGCTTGGGAAGAACCTAACCTTTTTGAATAATTTTATTTCGTTTGTATTGTAATTAATTATATAGTTCCTCTGTCATGTCTCCTGTTCCTAGAGCTGCTAGCAGATTGTCAAATGGAAGTGCAGAGGGTTCAACTGTTAATGCTGAGGTATAAGTAGTAATATAAGTAGGTCCATGCACTCCATATGTGATGCTTTGGTTCAGAAAACCTGAACGAGGATGAAAATCGGATGGGAAATAAAACCCACAATTCGCCTGGAGAATTGTGGGAAACCACCAAATACCACAATCAGAATTATAGCCGACCTGGGAATTGAACCCGCGCGTCTACCAAATGCAAGCTGATCGAGAGTGCCACTATACTTAGCCACCTTAATTGGTCGGTAATATACCCTGTATACATGTACAGTATATCGACAGTTCGCCAATTATGTAGCACTGACGAACAGCGCTGTGACAGCTTATCCAAGGTTTGACACGGAATACGAAACATGCAACGTGTTTTGTGTACATGCTCAGATGAAAGCATATGGTGTTATCAAGGAGGCATAGAGTATGGGTGCGGTTACCGAAACTTACATTTCACTTTCAGAAACTGACAGTTGTAAAAACGTAAGGCGCGTAAACCTCAAGCAATATATTAATGTGCTATATACTGTATTGTAAAACCCCATGACCATCAAATCAAACAGAAAAAATTCCGCGGAGGTACTGTACAAGGTAGAGCTCTGATATGATAATGACCTGAATGTAGTGATACGGTCGTGACCAACATATACCCCAGACTTCAAACGACCCATGACCATAATTTCCCATTTATTCAAAGAACTTGCCTTTTTCTTTTCTTGATCCGTTGATTTCCGATTAAAATACTTGGATGAAATTGATGACAAATTCTCATTCCACTCTTTCCTAAGCGCGAAATGATTGAACAGGTCAAGTGTTTTTCCCTGCAGTCATACGTGGGTGCATGCCAGAATGAACAGCAAGTGGTCACTTCATTATGTCAAGCGAGCATACAGCCTCGGAGTATTAATAGTAATGGTTTAAAAAACTGCGGGTCAAAGGTCTAGCTTGGTAGTTTTGTCCAATATATTCATCGAAATTTGGAAAGAGCCAGTGTCTTTGACGAAATGTTCTTGATTTTTTGGGAGACAAACCTGTCACTGATGCGAGGCTAGCACTCGTCAAGGCTAACACGCTTCAGTCATTGGCCACTCGAATGATGTCATACGAAAAGGCAAGGAATCAGAATTGCGCAACGTTGAACGCTCTTATCAGCTGCCTTGAACTTTGGTGGCGCAACTCTTCACACGATGTCGTTAGGCTGCATTATTTTATTTCCAATGTAAAAAAAAATGAATTATGGTTGGGGGAAATGTAGACTGTTCGACTGCCACAATCGAGTTTCAATTTTCACTTGGCAACAACGAGATGTGGCAGATGATTGGTGGAAAAGCTGCCTTCCCCCTTCTCACCAATGACGTCACTAGTCGCGTGTTTACTGAAACAGCTGTAGATGAAAGAAGATTACTGTACAGGGGGCTACGAAAGGTTTCGGGGTTCTTATGGCGGATTCGACTGGTCCAAAAAATCTGCACCGGTGTGCCCAGTCGAATTCGCCATAACACGGCTTGCACCACTCCGTGTCGGCGCCTTTCATGTTCTGGTGCGGAAAAAAATGTGGCGCCGCCCTGTTGGTGGAAGTGATGAATCTTCAGATGGATTACACCATTGACCGTATGTGACCAGGCTGGGTTGGGGTGGTAGGATATCCTCCCCCGGCCCCGCTTGGGTCGCAGATTGCACTAGCCTCGGGG
>JAQGAO010004049.1:0-15845 GCA_034697705.1 Ommatoiulus sabulosus | reverse complement strand
CCATATTTGTGGCAAAATGTGATCCAAAAAGGCGTGATTTTGGTGTTCTGTAGGTGACTTTTTGATTTACAGTGTATGAGGATGGACACGAAGCAATGGGGAGGCATGCGTAGGGAGGTCAAGGACCTATTGTACGTCATTGAAACGAGCAATTACAGCTGGCTAATAAAAAAACATTTTAATAGTGGGTCTCGCGATAGAAGCAGGGTTATTGGATTCAATTAGCACCGTGACGCAAATACACGAATTGCAGCACCTTTCAGATTCGGATATTAAAAGCTCCGAAAATTGCGCGAATGCGGGAGAGCGAAAACCTAGCTAATGTAACTCGTAAAACTCACACAAATACACGGTATATTCCCAGAATCAGCGCACAAACACTCGATGGTCCTATCCACAGTACCTCAGGATAGCAACACTTGGCAGAGAAATTGAATTCGATGAGTCGCTCTAATAAGAATATCGAAATGCCCGTCGCTTTTTCATTTTGGAAAAACAATTTTACGACGCGCTACGTGACGCTTGAGAATCGCCAAAATTTCGATTCACTTTGGGATTATTGGTCATGTTTAATATTTGGTATCTCCAGGAAGGAGTCGGCAAGGGTCGACAATAACACCAAAATGAAACTCGGACAAATTTGGAGCGCATCAGTATATGGATACAGTATGTTCCGGTCACCTTATTTCGTAAAATTCCAAGATTTGCTCGCCCACACAATCATTTTTGTACGTTATTAAGATTCACATTCACGCATCAAATCGTACAAGAAAGTTGTTTCCCGCTTTGAAACTAGAAATCTGACCACAATAGTGGCGCGATTAAATTCACGGAATTCTTTTTTTACATATACTTACAGTAGTGTATAAATAGTAAAGTTGCGCACTATGAATATACTGTACATTTAATACATGCATAAAATAGGATTGTGATTTGTCGTTTTATTCCGTATTTAATATAGCGCAAATGTCAATTTTCCAGGTCCACGGAGGCCTGCGTGCATGGTTAGGTGGGGTAGATCGATTCCCTATACTGTACCTATTTTTTAAGTACGGTTATGTACATTACATGTAAATCTGCTGCCCCGAAAAATTGCCATTAGCCTTCCTATAGCTAATTAAGGTCAGAGTTCATCATTGCTCATTAACAGACAACTCTAAACTCCATTAACGAGACATACCGGTACAATGTCGGTATGTCATTACATGAATAGATTTTCAATCGAAATTCAAACTGAGCAATTTTTAATCCAGAATTGATGAAATACTGCATGCTTTGCAAACCACATCTCGAACCAAAGTTAAAACCTTCCAATGCATGTTACGATTTCAAATTCAGGCAACGAGACTACAGCATTTAGCGGGCTAACGAAGCGTATGTTAATATCTCAGCATGGCTGAATTTCACATCACCATTTAAATTTAACGTAATTCACCCCATGCGGAGCATAATCGATTTCCAATCCAGCCATTGGGTGAGAGCACGTTGGTACTTATTCATGTGATTTGTTTACTTATTTTGAACCAGTGTCGCGTAGTGGTATTGCAAACTCATACCACTAGGCGATACTGGTTTTTAAGTTAATGAAATAAATGCCAGCGTGCTCTTACCCATTGACTGTATTTACCTTCAGTGAACGTGACATACGTCACCTGTCAGGTACCCAAGGGTCAACAACCCTTGAAGTCTTGACATCACAATTATTAATACCCTGATCATCATTTACAGCTGTTGATCTTAACGTGCTATTATATGACATCACAGATGCTCCCAATATTTTAGATACGAGTCTTTCATTTTTAAAATGACTACAGTATTTACACATTTTGATAGTAACGCAATGTATACGTGCAATTTCTACAGAAGAGCATTAATAATAAGACACGGGAAACTTGTATACTGTCATATTGAAACAAAATCTAACAAAGAATGATAAAACTAATGCAATTACACGGTACAGTTAAATAATTTAAATTCAGAATTCACTAACAAGCTTTATCATTACAATCGAGGATATCATTTACCTCAATCTAAACAGGATGAAAAACATGCGAATTTCTACATGTTTATGCAAATAGTAATTGCCCACTCAATGCAAGCACTTCAGATGAAGGCTCAACGGAGAAAAGAAACAACATACATGTATATTGCTATAGCGGAGTTCGGTGGTTGCCGATAAAAATATGGGGCTTATCGTTGTGTACCTTGATAATGGCCTAACGCACTGTACTCTGGGTCTTTGCATAAGCCTCTTGCACCAAAAGGGGGAAGTAATTGTCTGTCTATAATCACTTCATTAGATTCCACCGCGGATAGAAGAAGAGGTGGCGGTGGATTTACGGGCAAATATCGATGCCAACGTGCACGATGGGATCAGTGGGATATTAACGGATAGAAGGATGAAACGAGAGCGCCATAGTGCAATGTACAGTATATAAGATATATACTGTATACATGTATTCTTAGAACATTAAGAGAAAGTAAAAACATCGGCATTAAATACCTTGTTTTCCTCCCAGATTAATATGTAATTATAGGCTTTTGTATCTAATGTAAATATTACTCGAGTATTATACTTGAGATAACAAGATATACATTTTAGTTTTGTTTTCCACTATTCAGGAATAACTAAGTGTAAATTTGCTGACTTCATTTAGAGTTGTATCGAAATTGTAAAGATATAAAAAAAATAATAAACAATTTGAGGAGGTGCTAAAACAAAAATGGAAATAAAATTATATGGAAAAACCAATTTTTTGGAAACTAGGATGCGAAAAAACTATTGTCTTTCTATCCAGAGCTGCACATGTGAAAACATCCCAAAAAATATAAGTTATTTAAAAACTACATGTACTTGTATATACAAGAACTTGTACATACTGAAGGTTCTTTAATGTTTTATTCTAATGGTGAAGTTACACTTTATCGATAGTAAAAGCGATTTACTAATGTGCCCGGATGCTAGAAGACGAATTGTGAATCTACATTTACATGTACTTAGAAAGATCACAATAACATGAAGGATTTAAATAAAGACGACGCCATCTTGCCGTAATGAAGTGTCTTGAATGAACAAATCCTTTCGAACAGTACGTCCTAATCTACTTGTTGTAAATGAATAAATCCCCTGAGTGCAATTGTCCATCGGTTTGGAGTTTCCCTTCACAGAGCATAGACATCAACACCGCCGTGTGTGGCCTCTTCATATCAATCTTCTGAATCGAACAGCACATTCCCACTGATTCACCTAAATTGGATCTATTGTCCACCGTGCACCGTTTATTAATGCATATGCCTCTAACTGGCTGTCTTTGCCAATCCGTGTGACGAACCTTCAGAAATAATGTCCTACATTGTATATATCGGGAAACATGCATATAGAGAACACAATACTACACGTACATGTACATATAAATGGCAAAACATATACACGTACCAAAATTTTTAAAAATGTCTTGGAAGTGAATTTGCCATCCCACCATACAAGTATTTTAAGGATTATTATATGCGTATAACATGTCTGCGCATTTTTGTGACTTTACTGTATTAATAGTTTCCAATATTTTTGACGTGTCTAATTGTAAACCTAGAAACCGAAGAAAAAGAAATAGAAAAACCAGACATTTTTGATGAAAACTAACGAAAAGACGCAACAAAAACCCCACTAAAGATTATTTCATTTGCAAGACTTGGTACTGAAAATGGATTTTTTTTTCACTATCAAATAATCATGTCCTAAATGTCCGTGACGCCCATCTAAAATGTCAACGTCTGGCATATTTCCATAGCAGAGACAATGGAGGTCTAAAGGAGGAAGATGCTCTCCCACATTTATATGGACTATATAACAAATGGTATATGACCACTAGCCTATTTCTACATATTTGTAGGGGGTTGAGTGACACTCTATATACATTCAGTTAGCAGCGTACATATTTGCGCATGCATGTTTCTGCGAAACGAGGGACATCATTCGGAGTCCATAAGGGGGCAAACGCTGCCCAAGGAGGGCAGCCGGCCATAAAGACTGTCCTTCATATATTACGTTCTATTATGTACAAGGGCCATAGTTTTGTGGGTCATTTATATACTGTTCATCTTATAAGCTGGCGAATGTCCATGTATAAAACCGAGCTCGCATGTGACAGATTGTATATACGAGAGATGTATGGTCACTAGTGGACAAACTGGATTCTTTTATGGCTCAGATGGACCGTGCATGACCAGAAACGAGGGAGAAATAAAAGTGAGGAAAGGTCGACGTAATAATGTCGAACGATATAAAAAAAGCGTGGACCCCGAAATATAAAATGCAAACTTTAGTTGAAAGGACGTGGACTTCAATTGTCATTTATTTGCCGGCGCAGAGCCCTTTTACTGCAGTTATAAAAATTATACGAGCGTTTTGGGTGGAAAATGTTGCTCATATCTTAAAATCGCTTTATTTTAACGATTGGCAACGCTAATGCGGTCAATAAAAATTGAATTATAACGTAAATTATGCTTTTGAGAAGAGAACCACCCTCCTCTTTTCCCTGCCATTGAAGGATTATTACAGCTGGACGACAATTGTTTCGCTTTACGTCACACCACTGCCCACTTTCGTTTTATGAATTCAAAAAGGATCTGGGTTAACGTTACGGTTCTTTGGCCATTGAATGAAATCGATGATCCTTTTATGCAACAAAAACAGCCATGCATACTGGGCTTTCACCTAATCGAATGGTGTTCGTGGTGGACCCAATGTCTTACAGAAAAACGTTCTCAAATATTACATTTAAAATAGCAGTAAAACATGTTAAAATGTTATTAAATTTATGATTCAACCATATTCCTGCAATGCTATTTTAATGTTGGGAATGCAACTGTTGTACAGTCGAACCTATATAGTTAAAACGAATCTAAAGGGACATCAAAATATGAGCGTTTAAACCGTAGTTTGTATTATCAAAAGTCAGACAAAACACGACCAACTAATAAGAACTAAAGTTTTATCGAAGTTTGAATGAAATCATACCCCACGTATATTACACGTATTTGAAGGGTAAGGTACTGCAGCATTTATCAAGGAATTTCCCCAGCTATCGAACTTTTTTTTTCATATTGTCTAACGTTCGTTTTAACGAAACGTATAACGCGAATGCTTGGGAACTCGAAAATTCACTCATCTTCACCACAAATTTGTAATTCCGAATCCGGAAATCGTTTTAAACGAAAAAATTAAATTAACATTATTCTTCTAGAACCTAAAATGAGGAATGAAAATGAGTTCGTACTATCCGAAATTCGTATAAAGGAGATTATCCTATGAGGTTGCAATGTATAATGAAAATTTTTTGGAACAAATCTACTCCTTTAAAATAAACCATTGTTATATTGTTAAAAATTGTTTTGTTATTCTGATTTCAAGTTTTGGCTGATATAATGCCTTGCCTTGGTGCAGGCTCACATCCATTACCATTGTTGTGTTGAAAGTAACTCTTACATAACCAACAGAATATGCAAGCATTCATCTCATTTTAAATAGTCCGTTGTTTCTTTGCAGAACAAACTACAGTATCAGAATTGAAAACTTTCGGTTGGCATACCCTTACTGTACATGTATGTCAATGATGCATAAAGACTGTTACTCGGGATAAAAGTGAATATTATACTGTTCATCGTTATACTGCAAATTGATTCTAAAAATTTGCTAAAAACTCAAACAGCGTTTACCACTTAGAAGACAATCCTCAACGGGTTTTGACAGATTTAATTTTTTTCTATGGATAAAAAAAAAGTAATCTGATTAAAAGAAAATGAGATATATCGCTTAAATAAACTGGGGGATTTTTTTCCGACGATAAATTTTCGGTTATGGAAAAAAATCATCATCTTGTCAAACGGTTGATTAATGAATTGTTTCGTAAAATATAAGACGGGGCTCCTTTTGTGTACATTATGCTAAATTTACTTTCCTTTTTTTGCGGAGAAAGCTTTCAAAGTGAAATTCATCATTTATATTCGTAAATGCAAACGTTTTAGTAGCAAAAAAATTACACTAAGAGTGCATATATCACTTCAAACATTGCGCAGTTTTACATTAGAGAGTACCTAATTTCCATGCGTAAACATCATTTCGCATGCAGACGAGTAAACAATGGATGCCGCAAATGTCAGGGTAGGAGTTTACTTTGTCAAAGAACAACTCCATTTAGGCAGTAATAATCGGTAGTGAAATGCCTCGCAAAAGAGACTGACTGCATGGCTTGTACCAACCAACGAAAGCCCAGAGTCAGCATTTAAAAAAAAAAAAAAAAAAAAAAAAACGAGCAAAGAGGATGGGATGGCTTTCAGCGTGTTCAAGTTTCATCCAAATGTAGTTTCCAAAATGAAAAAAAAATCACCGCTGTTCAAATTTATTTTTGACTTTCTAACATGGACCGACTTTTTCGAAGATATAAAACAAATGTTTACAAAACCGTGTGTACACATTCCATACATGTATTTGCAATTTGCAAATGAAATTCCTAAAATAAACCAGTGCATCTAGGAAAAACCTTATTTATTATTGTTTCGATGTTTAGTAACAGTAAAAAGTCTTAGAAGAGTTACTTGAAGACATCTTAGTACCTCATTGATATGCGTACCATGTACTGTATTTGTAAATTTAGTATTGTCTAATTTTAATTGACCCTGTGTTAACAAAGTGTTGCGTGTTGGATGAAATCGTGGTCAGAACAATCTATTGTGCACTTTCAGAACCATGCAGTAAAGCAGCACTGCATCTTGTTCGTCAATAAAAATATTAGAAGTGCTGACCACTATTCTTCGGCCACCCTGTAAAGACCCTCGTTTAGCCACACGTATGCATATAATCCAATATTCGTTTCCTGTTTTTCATATTGGTCTGAGCCCATGCCATATCGAGGAACCTAATAAAGAGTGACGCTCAGGAATTTCCGATGATGGCTCCGATGGCAAGGTCCAACATAATTGGAATTTGGAGATGGGCATGACCGATGTGATAGAGTACATTAAAGGGCATCCATCTTTTAATATGCAAGCAATCATTCATGCAGACACATATAAGGTCATCCATCATACACGACGATGGTTTGCATACACATACTCCACTTTATTACGGTATATCTTTGAAGGATATTGATATTTCTATGGCGAAGGCCGATGTTTCTGCCCAACGGTTCAGCACTTTTACAATAAGCTAATTATTTTCTTAATTTCAGAAGGAGAAGGATCAACGGAAACAAAAGAAAACTGCAGAAAAATTAAGTATTGATGAGTATTTATCATATTTTAGACATGTGAATGCACGAGTAAATGAGGTTCTGTGAGTACTAAATTGCCATGCAAATGTGATACGTTCACCAAATGAATTGAAATTGTGTACTCGTGCACTTGTATACAGTGTCCGACAGGCAAAACATTGTCCATGACAAGCAGATTCATGCATGGTGTTAATGTGGACATTTTATTGAAGTAGTTATGCTTTATAGGTTCTTTCAGTTATCTTTAATGAATGTGTGCTTAATTGCATGCATATTGCTTAAATTCATGCACAAATTCATCAAAGGCAAAGAAAATTATTTTAACCACAATAGCATAGTTGACATTTAATCTATTCGTTTTTAAATTTATGCATGAAAGATTTTGTTTTATTTCATAAAAATGTGCTAATTTTGGTGAAACAATATTTTGGAATAAACATTATTATACAGATGCTTGAAAAATTACCAGTACTACATGTATCAGTGCATGCATTGCTGAATTCTTGGAGATGCTCAAGAAGCAGAGGTATTGGCAGTAAGACCAGTGCAATCCGAATACAGTATATAGGAATATCCTCACGAGACAGTAAACAATTTCTGCGAAATACTCAAAAATGAACGTTGGCTCGTAAACGGAATAAACGTAAACCTATTAGCGTAATTAAAATAAAAGCATTGGGTTGCTGGAGACGAACCGCAAAGTTAGGCGAAAAGTAAAGTTTGATTGCTACTTTCTAACGTCAATTGCTTTTATCGAATATTTGAACTAATGTAAATTCACTTTGCATGCCGTTAGCTTAATCATGCAGAAATATTCCGCAGTCCCAAATTAAAAGAGAGAAATTTGAAAATCTCCAGTCGAGTTGAGGAACGACATCAAACGAAGCGAAAATGCGAGGAGACTTTCTCATTGGCTTAATGCTTTTAATCACATTTTTAAATCAATCCAGCTCGGATATAAACTTAGGTCTTGTTTAATTACGCTTATAGCATGTTTAGAAGACGAATGTGCACAGTATACGAGAAAAACCCTTAATGTACGTACACTGTATATAAGCATTTGCATCTGTGTCTGAACTTTGCAGCAAAATTTAATCGTAGAATAATGTTCCAAAGCTTAAATAATTGAATTTCTGAGTTAGTGTAACTCTTTAGACATCTTAAAAGTTGGTCTTTACTATAAAAAATAATAAATGTTTGCTTTGAAAATGATTGTTTTGCATTAGAAGAACATCACAAGATACACGTATGTTCCGGATTATCAATTGTTTATAATGTAACAAAACCAAAAATTTAAAACATTTTTAATTAGGTTGACTATGCTGCGTAATACAGGTATTTCAACAATCTACAATTTAGAAACAAGATATTAATAAGATATTTCAAAGAAATCTGTATATTTCTTTTTTAAATTAGAAGTTTACGAATGTTTTCTGCACAGTGTACATGCATCATGTACAGTAATCAAAACCGTGCTGTTAAGAAAATAAGACTTCTTCTGATATCGAAACAATTTGAAAAATGCTTGGAAATACCTTGTCTTGAGAATGCATATACATCGTCAAAATATTGCTAAAAATATTCTGCATACAATGCATGCATATAATAAAACATATTATCCAAATTTGTGGAGAAAAGTTATACATGTAGGTCTATTTTTTCCTAATTTCTTTTGCAATTTTTTCAGCCTATGAACGTGTATAGTTATAACCGCCCATAATGAAAGCAGGATTGATAGAACAGGCATTGGCCTATAGCCATCTACGGAACTGCAGAAAGCCGTATAGAGCAAAGTGCAGCCCGAGTACGTGAGTGTGCATCTAATTATCGAGGCCAAAATTAATTAGATGAATCAGTGATCGCAAATAGTGATAAGCTGCTAATCGATGAACGCTTGTAAACCACAGCCTATAGGAGGGATTGCAGAACAGCGTTGCTTTGTTTGGCACGACAAATTAGAAAACGACTGTTCTCAATTGAGAGGCAGCACCAAATAATTCATGCAGCTTCACATTTAGGGGATTTATTTATTTTAGGATAAAAATGTAAGATTTCACCATGACTGAGAGATAATTTCGGGAAAAAAACATGATATTTTTCAAAATTTTAAAGCAAGGGCAATTCAAAAAGTATAGATTTGGAGAGATTTTGGCATTTCGATTCCTAAAACTATCCAGAAATAAAAAACAAGGAGATAATGAATTTGAAAATGAAAAAAATATCTATATATTATTTCTGTTATTCACTCAGTGTACGAAACGCATAGTATTTGACTGTATTATTTCCTTGAAAGGAAATTAAATTGAATACCCAGAACTTTTTTTAAACAGTCCCTGCACACTTTTCACATTTCTATATGGCGAGCGGTATTTTGATCACCCTGTACACTGTAGATGGCTTTGCAAAGAAAAGAGATGATGAAAATGCGTACAAATAACTAAGAATAAACTGCTAAAATTTAAACTAAACATTAAATGACTTTACTTTCACCGTGTACAATGACAACACAAATGCACCATCATGTACGTCAACTATTTGATGATACCCAAACCGAAGATGCAAACTACACTAACGTCTAAAGCACCCTGTACAAGGGTGCCTCGTAGGCATCCAGCATAGAGAAAAGCCTAGGCACGTGACTCCATGCAAATGCTCAGTTTGTATTTGTATAAACACACATACGCACAAAGTAGGTCCTCCCCTCGACGCGACTCCGCAGCCTTTGCATTTCAATTCAAACCCAATTCACGTAGGCCTATAATAGCATGATGCCAGCATTTCAGCATGGACGTCCTACACGAAGCAGCCATGGGATGTAGCAAATAAAGAGCTTAGACACTTATTGGATGAGACAATCTATGTATATAGACAAAAAAGCTGCTGAACGCACGCGTCCGCAATATTGCCTCGTAGGGGGCGCCCCTAAGAGGAACAGGGGGGCCCGCAATGGCGTGAGCGTTAAACGAAACAGCGCTGCCATAAGCCCCCTGCGCATTATACCGGAAGGCATTAGCCCCTGGCGGTGACGTACGCCTCGGAGGGAACCCCCGTCGCAACTGTTGCCAAACGACCGCAACCCGGGATTAAGACCCGGGCGCTCGGCACGTGCGCCGGATGACGTAATCTGCGCCACCGAGATTTATGGGAAATGATAAGTTTTTCATTCTGGGATATATATCCTGGGTTATGGGTTGCGGCCCAGCCCCCTTTATTCGATGACAACCAATTATGCGAGCAGAAATTGACTGCGAAGCATTCATCCAAAATATGCCTTCCTGAACTCTTAAACTGGGCGACAGAACTGCCCACGACCCTCTGACGCGTGCAACAACGGGAGCTGTCCATTCGCCATCTAACGACCGTTCGAGGAAACAAACTCAAAGAATGTATCCTTGCACGTTTGGAAGATGGTTCAGTCGTAACATACTGAAGAAAATTCGAAAATAAGAGAATAAATAAAAATGTTGAGTTGTGTCGCTTCTGATGCGTGGTTGCGATATGCAGTATTCATCAAACGCACTGTAGCGATGCTAATGCGTGCCGGAAGCATGAATTTATTAAAAAAAGATATCGACATCAATGTCTCCAAAACGAGACAAGACAGTGACTTTCACCAATTAAGTTCAAATGATAATGACAAAATATACTCAAATCGGCGACAGTCCAAATGTCACGGCTTTGTGAAAATATGATTCATTACGAAAAATGCATGCACAGTATATATGTTCGCGATATCTTGTGCAGAAATGATGTCAGTATTGGTTTTTTACTGTAAATGCATCCCATGGCCAAAAGCGGCCCGAAAGTTTTCCCTGCGTAGCACTAGTCCCAAGAATGGTTTTTAGGGCGGTAATAAAACAAATCAAGTGCTCTATCCTCATCCGGTCTTCTAAAGTGTTGCATTTCGGGAATTCGCTTTCTCGGATATAGGTGGCGTGGCTGTGGCTTCCACGACGAGCGATGTATTGAAAGAAATCGCATTGATCGATCTGCGCCGTGTTTTGCCAAAGGAGTCAATTGCGAGCTCTAGAATTGGGCCACACAGGGGACGTTTCCCTCTGTAAATTTTACCTAAGGATAATTTGAAACTGTCTTTTTTATATCCGGTGATGGGAAATGAGTTGGGAGTCAAGTCCCATATCACTTTGGCATTGAACGAAAAAAAGCGCTTCAATCCAGTACGTGGCAAATCTCGCAGCCAGCAAGTGAAGACTCGAGAATTCGTAAAGTTGGGAATAATCATCATAGTGGATTAGAAATGCGTTAAATTTCAGGATGAAGGGGATTGGATTAACGAGTGACTCACGCATTAGAAAACGTTTATAATTTGGATCGAGGAGTATAAATACTGAATCTTATATTTAGTTTTAAATGTGGAGTAATTTATTCATGTAATGTACTGTACAATACAAGTATTGCTTCAATAAACTACAATATGTGATTGGAATAGAATTGAATTTTGATGGAACAATAACTTGTTTCGAAATGACTGCAGTTAGGGCAGCACAAATATACTCGTATTTCATAATTTCCGTTAATAGTCAATAAGCAATTCTATAGCAGATGTATAAACCTCTATTTGAAACAAAAATCATAATTTGTGTGAAAAATAATTGATAGTGCGTTAAAAATCCATACACTTATGCATTGTAGAAGTACTTCTGTCAGAAGCATGACGTCAACTGTTCGTTTTATTATTTAGATAAGTTAGGAGAAAGAAAGACGGAGTTAATTCTCTAAATTTACTGACCTAAACAATAACACACGAAAAATGGCACACGTGGAAAGACATTTTTGGGAATTCTTTTTAAAAGTGAAATTTCTAACATGCAAGTAAAATTCAAAAAATGCAAAACGAGTAAAACATTTAAATTTTCTTTCCGAGTATAAAATCTTTCAACTTGGACAGCACTTATGGATTAAAAACGTATTTTGACTTACGAAAACAATGACATGTTTTAACGTATTCAATTACAAATTTAGAAAATATTATCCACTGAATCCTGATTTGCGAATACACTGGTGTCCTTTAAATTAAACGTGTCCCGTTAAACAAATGACGAAATATGTAAAGCTCTCCGAGAGAGCTCATCAGGAATTCCAGTCCTCACTGATGGCGCACGCCATCCGATTTCAAATCAGGTAAGGCAATCGCAACATCAAGGAGCGCTGACTAGTTATAGAAATAATAGGTGCATTTTTTCATTCAAGATTTCGTGTTCATTGTTGTAGACGGAACACACTATAGATGGGGTATTTAAAACATGCAAACGTGTTGAAAATGAATGCCAGTCACGTAAAAGCGTAAAGTGTTGCTGCTAATCTCCTTTTCGTGATAGCGTCATAACATGCACGAAATAGTGAAAGAAAATATACGCAGAAAAGAATTCGCCAAATATTATGGATAATCTTTAAACGAAAAGCACTAATTTTATTGCATTCTTTTAGCGAATAATATTAGCGAATAATGTTATGTTCCATATTAAATTCCTCCATAATCTCAGCGGGAAATAAATGTAGACATTCTGCTTTTTGATTGCCAAACAATTTTTTCACTTTAAACAAATGTACTTAATACTTAAACAACCGTTAGACCGAAAACATGTTGAAAATTAAATTCAAAGTGTGCCAAAATTCCAGCAGCCAGCCAACGTTATAGCTGGACAAGAGCTGCATGGTTACTGGAATCCTGTATATTCTGCATAAGATTATTTGTTACTGAAATATTAAAAGGATAAAATCTTAGCCTTTAACCATAAAATTTATCTGATAATATTCAAGAGTATCACCATACATATATAGGCTACAGCATGAGTCGTAAATGCTGGAAGTTGCCAAAAATACAATCCTGTGAAAGGATCACAAGATTGAAAGATTTAAAAAATCCCCTGAAATTTGTTTATAATCATTATTGATGTAATGCTTTCTGGAAAAAAAGGTTTTTTTAAATTGTGATTTTTTCATATAAATGGTTCTCTTCGTAATTGTCGGCTCCTTGTTCATAATCCTAAAATCAAACAGGAGTTTGATATCTGTTTAATGACTGACTTTTGTTTCCCCTTGTATATTATTCACGGAGTCAGAATATCCTTAATTGCATTACAGAGACTGCAGATTTTAAGGAGGGCCTTGCGAGGATCCCGAACGAAACAAGAGATATCTTTGGATATGACAGTAATGGCAGCAATAGCCATCGAGTGTTATTAATGAGATGGGAGCGATGCATGTGACAAATGCGAGGGCGATACTTTTGAATCTTCACCCCTAAATGGGTGCTTTAAGCATCAACCATCTTGCATCAAACGGGACCAAAAGTTGGATCCGCGCCTGGTGGCTACAATAAAAATGACACATCCATTTGGTTTGTCTCCTCCGTATATCAGATAGATTTTGATACGCTTTATTATAATTTAATGTCTATTAATTTACCCAGCATGCAACGCGAGATAGAAAATGGAAGGAAAGAGAGGGCGTAACCTACACTTTATGCTCTGTTAATGCAGTAATCGTACGTTCCAATTCAACGTTCGACTCAGTTATTTCAAGCAATACTGCAGTTAGCAATGTGCTGAACATTCGCTGATATGTTGTCAAATAAATTCTGCTGTTAACGTGGATTAACCCATATTTTGATCTAACAGAACGTTGAATTATACAATACGTTTGATGAAACATGTACTGATGTACACGACAATTGCAAGTAGGTGGAGGGAGGGGGGGGGGTGGACAATTTGGACATTTTAGTTAAGGGCACTAACCATTAGGGGTCGTGTTAGAAATCTCCCTTTGATTATTAAAGTTTTGTGGCACTTTAAGGTATGAATTAAGACATTAATTATATAATTAATCAAATAAATCGGCTAATTCGGCCGTCGTGGTACATGTCTATAAACGTTTTATTTGTAATTAGGCACGTGTGAGTTAAACACATGTTTTTGGGGATTTTTTGCCCATGGATGAAATCCCCGCTACTTTTAAATTAATGGCACGTTTTTAGAAATTTCAGCCGATTCCCGCATATTAAAACGAGTGTTTACGAACTGAAACGAATCGCACCTATCAAACAGGCGCCATTTTTCTCGAGCCTGACAGTCTCCAGACTACATATTTTCTAAACAAGCCCAGGGGCCAAGCATACAAGATGTCCGGAAAGGAGCTACAGGGTACATTTTTCCGGCAAAAACAGGGCCAATTTTCTGCTGCTGATGGGAAAAACTTTAATTTATGGATGTGACATGGCTTCCATCTGGCAGCATTACTGGACTCGAGTTAAAGGGAAAGGAATCATCGGCATTGAGTATTAATCCAAGTAAAAGTTTAGAGCGCCATCTATGGTGAATCAGGTAAAACAAATTGAACGAAATGAAGTGGTCTATTATATTTAAATGTCGTTTCCAGTAGGACGGCACGCACACTCGACCCCTAAGGACTAATGCAACCTGTCCCATACTCAGGATGCCTCCTCTATTAGATTGTCTGCCTTTCACGGTTAATCAAGGGTACCTCGGGGCTAAAATTTCGGACACGCCAAAGCACCTCCCTCCTCCTTAAACTCCTCAACCCACGCGTTTCGACGAAAGATTTGTATTCACACCTTCCGTTACCCTTCTCTGAAAAATTACCCCCCTGCAGAGAGCCTTCTATCGAAAGGCAAACGTTAATTACACGTGGCTCTCGTCTGACCAGAGGCCCCTGCGCTGGACAATGGCCATGGGCCATTCGTTAACTTCGGTGTGGTCCACCAGTACGTACCCCCTTCCACGCTGCTCTTCGGACGCACATCCTGTACTCGCGGATGCTCTGCGAAGTGCGCATTGGCGCAATTTGCATAAACTTAAAATGATGACCGTTTTCATTCACGCAAATTTATCATTACGCGAACACGTTTACTCGCAGACGTTTTGCTTCACGGTGCTGGTTTTTTTTTCTGTACTTTTCAACGTGAAAAGTCATTAAAATTACGAGGAATAAAAACGCGAACTTGACAGGTGGAGACACGCACACTTTGGCACCTCGCTTGCCAGCTTAGACCCAGGGCTAATTTTTGGATAACAGACTTTAAATTAACCCATCCTCAATTAAACCGGGGTGCAACGAGACAACATTGCAGCTTTTGCCTACACGGCATGGTGGATAAAAAATTTAGTTAGAAATACTTGGAACAGAAATGTATGTACCGTACTACGAGTAAATGTATGTACCGCATATGATGGAGAAGAAAGGGTGAATGAATGATAACCATTTAAGGGGGAGGGGAGCGGTGAGTATGCATGAACAGCGTCATTCGTTCAAGAATTATATATTAAGCTTCGTTCACACTGGAGGAAACTCAGAGGAACTTCATATTGCTAATTGTCGCCACTTGTTTCTGGAAACAAACTTAAGTTCTTCATAAGTTCCAAAAGGACGAGGAAACTTGAATGTATGTTCTTACATAAGTATATGTTTCCAGAAACACATGGTAACAATTAGTAACAAAAGTTCCAGTGTGAACGTATAGCTTTAAAGCTGGTCATACACGAGGCAAATTATCTCTGGAAACATGGCACGTTCAAAAAGTTCTGTTTTTTAGAATGT
>JAQGAO010004048.1:0-15845 GCA_034697705.1 Ommatoiulus sabulosus | reverse complement strand
TTAACGATAAATTGTAGCCTACGTTAAACAATTAACGTTTGTCGTTTCACGTGCGAGATGCACTGAATCTCCCTATTAGTACATGTAGTTGACTTCTTTGTTTTAACACGATATACTGTACTGCACAGTGAGTGCACACAGTAGCTACATACGGTATAGGGATAATTTTCGTCGATTTATACGACCAGGTGATCGTTTTCAATGTTAGATATTTAATTAACTCGCAAATTGCCTCCTTAGCTTGCAAAACGAGCAAGTATTTCGACGAAGCAAACGAACACGTGGATCTACCAGCAATCCGATAGAAACAAAGGCTCAACTGCTGTTCAAGGTATTAGATCGGGCGTGGTTTTAACCACTACATGTAGATGTACATGTTACATGTATGCGTACTATACGTTAGTTTTAGGTAAGAATTATGTTTCATCCCCATTTAAACTAAAAAAATACATACTATACATGTAGGTCTACATACATTATAGTATTATACTGTAGGCCTACATGTACTGTACATAGGAGTACAAACAGAAGCCTTACGAATGACACTTCGTGAAGTTACCCGTGCAATTTATTGGCTTGAAAACCAGTGCTAACCTTTGTGATTTTATTAAACCAACTACACCGTAGTGTGTACGTGTCATTTTGCACAAATAACTTCGCAACCAGCCAACCACTAAAAATGCCATTCATAAAGCAAACTGTATACGTTAATTAATACTGTCATGATCTTCTAAGAGTGACATTAAGAATAATCGTGTAGGTTGAAAAAAATGAGGAATGAATGAATGATGGCCGTTAAGCGAACCGTACACGATCAATAATACTGTCAATACCTTGTGAGAGTGACAATAAGAATGATCGTGTAGGGTGAAAAAATGTGGGTATATGGCCAGTAATGCTAAAAATTCGGATTTTCGAATCATTACTGCGGCGTGGTTTGGTAATTGTGGGCGTGGTGAAAATTGCCATCAGTATTACTGTCGATATTGATTGCGCGAGTTGATTTATCTATAAACAACATTCTTATTTAAATTTTGCGCGCCATGCATTCCAGACTCGTATCACTGTGCTCGTATTTTCTGATGGTCTTAATGTTAGTACTCAAATGCAAACTAATTTCAGTTTTTAAAGGCTGATTGAAAAAATATTTCATTATTCTGATCCCCATAGGTGAATGTAGGACCTAGCACACTGAAAGAAATCGACAGTATTTGTATGCCCGAGACGTACATTGTACAGGTACACTGTATACTAACACTTCGAAGTACAGTTGAATGAATTTTGTTATTCATCAACTTCCGAAATTATCCCGTTTAATTTGGAAGTTTAAGACCTTGATCATGTTTTAAAATCATGCCGGTTGTAGTATAATACAACTGAATGGTAATCGAAGAGTACAGTTGCACAGTATATGCACTGTACATGCAATCTGTTTGCAACATTGTCGTCATAGTGTTCATAAAGAAATACAACGAGCACCAGTTTTTTGTTATAATTGAAAGATAAAGTGACAGATTAAATGAAACGTAATACTCGAATCATTATCAATTTATTGAAGTGGTTAAACAAAATGCACTTGCTTTGAGAAGCAATTCTTTCTTCAGTTTTGCAGATTATATACAGTACAGTATATGCTTAAAAATTCATTTTAAAGCCCTCTTTCAAAGTCAAGAGTTAAATATAACAGAAAGCAATAACTGTAAACAATATGGTTGAAGGGTCATACGCAAATGATAAATTTGACCAATTCACTTTTATGGTATTGCTAAATTAAATTCTTCTTTACATTGTTAGTGGAAATCTGACAAAATGTTCATTCTTTTTAGATTTCTATGAATTTCGACTTACGCCCTATGTCGATGCTATTGGTTTTATGGACAATGCAAAGATTTTGTGCCTCTTCTTGAGTTGCTCATCTGTTACAACGAGGATTGGTTCTTCATTGATAGCAAAGTGGATTTGCTTTACATCGGTTGCAAAGAGGACATGCTCTTCAATGTATTTCAGCTAGGCGTCTCTTCAAGCTTGGTAAGTTTACGCAAATTAATTAATATAAATCTAGATATTTGTAAGTGGGAAATTGGCAGAAAAACGTGGTCATAATAGTTCACATAAGCACATCTTTATCATGATACGCGTGCAATATTTGTATTATGGCATATATTGTGCGTGCATAAAGAAAGCCTTCTGATGGTCAATGTTTTAAATAATTCATTTGGGTCTGACAGGGTTTCTACGTTATTCTATCCAGAGAACTGTTTCTTACTCTACATTATGTACTTGTATATGCAATTGTACATGTAACCATTATTCATTAACTGACTTCTGAATTCATCAGTTCTATATATACTGTACGTACCTTACTTCCAACAACACTCAATCCGAAATTTAAGATTTTGATTTTTGTGTTGTCAAATATTCTCTTGATGAAGAATATTACATTTTTCAGCTCGTTATACTATGAATAAATGATAAGCTGGACACGCCTTATTTTTTCCAGTTAAAATTTTCTCATTACTGCTGGGTTAACTGCTGGTACGTTAACCAGCATTCATAAATATCGACTGCAAAAATTGTAGTTGTACAGCTGCTATCTGTTATAATTACATCATGGTAGGTTTGGTAAAATATGTAGATGTGCGAAGCACATTTGAAATGTTAATTAACTTTTATTTGATGGGAGATTTCGCAAAGAGGAATACCACATATTTCCACATCAAGAAATTTATAAAATTGCTGACACGCAAGTAGATATGACTTCAAATAATTTGAATTCTCTGTGATACTTATCCTGGTGTTCCAAGAATGTTTTCACGGACATGTAAGAAAGTTGCTCAACGTTTTATTTTGCTTGGAACATGACTAATTTTATTACATCATATTCATTATTTATCGCTGAAATAGAAAACAAATTACTTGCATGAATGATTACATTATATTCTTTGACAACACAATAATAAGCTGCAAACTGCTTGCTTAATTGCCTAACATTCTGAAATTGAAATCAAATTTATTTTGATTGGCAGATACAATAAGCCATTTTTATTTTTTTATTTAACTTCAAATGAACAGTGAAAAGAGACTACACTAAAAACACATTTTTTTGGTTGATGCATTACCTGACACGTACAGTACATGTAACAAGAAAATTACAGTTTACTATTAAATTTTGATAGGCGATAATATTTTCTTTATGTGCACTTCGGACCTTCACATTACACATGCATGTGAAGAAAGCTAGTGCATTCAACCGAAATCACATTCATCGGTTTCCTGATATTTGATATGAAGTCTGTGCAAATTGCTGCCCTGTATCAACTACCAAAAATATAGCGTGAATAAATAACGTATGATTATGCTCGTATAACTTATAAGTTATTTATATTACAAGAGTTTAATTTATGGATCACTTGAGTCTTTAATGGTTAGATAATAATTTTAATTATAGTATAAATACTGTAAGTTTTGAGTAAAGCGTTTAATGCCAATTATGCCATGTGCATATAAATATAACACGTTTGAAAACTCCATCTAAACTTCATTTTTAAGAAAGATCGTAGTGTAGAAGTACAATAATTATGCTGCATTATTTATTGACATGCGAGAAAAAAGTCGTTTTCATCGTGGATACACGTAATCAATTCTAATTAATCAAATATTAACACTTTCACCCAATTATCGAATATATTCTTGGATTTCAATTACGCTAAAGTCACCTTTGAAATGCGCATCTTCGATTTTTATCCTTTTTCCTTCATTATCATATAATACATATAGAGGCATAAGATATATGGGACCACAGTTTGTGTTTACTAAAACATCGACAAACCAAAATGAAGGAACAAAAAATATGCCACATATAACATAGGGTCAAAATAGCTCATAAAGTTTTACATGTGTTTATAGAAATTATAAATGCTGTTATTACAGTGCATTAATTAGTAATGAGCATCTTTGAGATTCGGCGGAATCAACATTTTGCAATATGCTATTACACTACTCATCACGGGCATCATCACGGGTTATTTGCTGCATATACGGTTTAAAGTTTTTTCTTCGTTGTTTTGTTTTTCATAGAATTCCAAAATTGTTAATGTATAGGTCAAAATTGCACTTGTGACCTAAATAATGATACAACACATCGTTAAGTTGAACAATGTGATTTCATTTCATGTTTATTTAACCATACCTTAGTGAAAAGTTCTTTATCGATGGAGAAGAATTCCCAAGCAGTAAATGAAACAGTTGACTTCTTGACGTACCTTATAAGAAATGTTAGCTGTATAAAATTAAACTATGCATGAGATTAATGATATATACGTACAGCATGTATTTAAGACTTTGGTTTTAAAATTGCCATGGCTTTGCCAAGCATGCGAATTTTACTTTAAAAAATAGCTTAAGATAATGTGACAAACCTCATCAGTACTTTGTTTTGAGAACCCTAATTGACACGATGGAATTGAATAAACAACTCTTCTTAGATTATGTACCTATACCCATTGAAGACATGAATAAAATCTACATAAATATCTTTCCTTTAAGTGGTCGGTAAACAAATTCCAGCAAAAACAAAACACGACCTCATGTGCGGCGAAACGTCGTTTTCGAACACAATTTTGGTCGTGTTTTGTTTTTCCTGGAATGAATAAAATGTATCTTAAATTTACACATTCATTTCAGTAGTGCATAAATGATATTAATTTCGTCGGGTAAACTAAAATGTTGGAACATGATGCCTAAAATAGACATTTTGTGAAACGTGGCAGTTTTATTCATAAAACAATAATAAGTGCCTTGCACGTTAGTTTTTTTTCTCATACAAATGTACGATTTAGTGCAGTGACGTACAAACTGTAGGTAAATGAGATGGTGAACTTTACCTGACTCTTAATATGATCAGCAAGAAAGCATACCGACATAAGACGAAGGATGCAAAAAATCGAGAATATCACTTTGCTGAAGTTCAATCCGACGTTATCCAAAGATTGAAATAACACCATGAATATAACAGAAGATAGAAATGTGGATGTAAGAAAAACGCAGGCGAAAAGATTTGGACCCATCATTGCGTTGGTGCTTTCTATGACATCCATTAAGCATTGAAAAGCATTTCTTGCCTCTTCCAAGCCATTGTTTGTTTCTGTGTTTGAAATGCTGCTCGACCGAGCTTCAAACGTTAACTGGATTTTCTTTGTCAGAAACGTAATTCGCATTATTATCGCGATAGAAAAGCAACTAAAGAGTATTTCAGGCAGTAGTTGACATCCGTTAAAATAGATGCTGTAGCAAATCGAGGCTATTGCGAAACGCTTACCCGCGATATTTTTACTGTCCTGAGTGTCCCCATCGTTTTTATAAACTGTCAGAATCGCAGTGTATATTCCACCTCCCAATGTAATAAAGGCATAAATAATGTAAACTACAGTAACGGACCTAGCGTAAGAACGGAGTTTGACATCCCTGGTTATGCCCAACATGCTATCTAACAGCTGGAATTTTTTAAAATGTTGTCGCCATTTTGGCATTTGACAGACCGCTTGGAATACATTAAGAAATGTCACAAAAGAATTTACTGTTATAGTAAAACTTAAAACGATACTTTCTACCGGATCTGAAATGTACATTGTGTAGTCAGAAACGCCCAAAATGAAGGAGCAAGATATTCCGAAAAATGCCAAAACGATAAAAAATGTAAATTTTGAAATCCACCGAAATCTAAGCAGGTCAACTTCGCTTCCGACATCTCCGTATTGTTTGCACTTGATAGGGATGGAATATAGGCCATACAACTGCATTATCTGTAGCAGAGGCTTCATGGCCAAATATACTTCATCGTAAATAAACTCTTCAGCAATTTGGTTGTCCTTAGCCATCAATGCCATTTTTCCTTCTGCGACAACGTGGTTTTAGCCTATTTATATTAGTACGCAGTTTTTATATATTGACGGCTTATAGACTAATGTAATTAAACTCGATCATATAGCACTATCACGTTCATGAAGTACCCACTTCATTGGTGGTCTCAATTTTTATTTTGTGCAATTTCAAAGAATCGTTTTCGTTTATTGCAAGCATAATTAATTAGTTGCACATGTGCTCAATCGCTCTCTGATACCTAATCAGGTAATTCATTACAGGAGACATAAAAATCGTTAACTTTTTCGATAGAGAAAGTATGAAATTATAGTTCATTAAGGTAGTGGTGCATTGTTGGTAAACTACTCATACCCACTCTTACCGGTGCACTGTATATTGTGGGTAATTCCCTAAACTGAGGAGATTCGAGCATTTTCGGTGGCATTTTCTTTGAAAAACCCTATTTGTATAGGTTTGAATTAAGAATAAATCTCTATACAATTTAGATTATTTCACTGAAAGCACTTTTTTACCCGATGATTCATGCATGTGGCATAGTATACGGTATATCGCAACGGATTTACTAAGATTCTTATTATTGAAAATGTGTGTAATATATAATCTTGATGGTTTATGAACTGTGTTCTGTAAAATATCAGACATTATAATATTAATATAGTGCACATTTGCGTCAAGTTAAAACTGCATTTCTTTAATTTTTGCCAGCACTATTCATTTTTCGTGAACACTGATTGAAATATCTAATTTTATGGTCACCTGTCCTATGTTTGACAGACACACCCTATGAATATTACACTGCACTCAGTTCGTTTATTTTACTAAGGTTTAAATTCTCAAACTTACTTTTTAAAACTAGAAGAATTCAGTCATACAATGTATAATTTTAAAAACAAATTGCGTTGAAAAATGAAAACGAAACTAACAGGACATATTTTACAAGTGTTATATAAATATCTTACAGTTTCAAATGACCATCTACAATGTAAGTGAAAAACAGTTCTTTTGGTATATTTATTTATTACAAGGAAGATTGTGCTGACTGTACAACATTCAATAGAAGTTTGCATTTCGTGGGAAATTTATTCATAGGTTGGCTCCAACTGATTGTCTTTTAATGACGCTTTATTAGCCCATCATTCATTTAAGAACGCAATTTTCTTTTTAATTTGGATCTACATTAAGTCTTCATTATTGATTTATAAGTGCAGTTGTAAAAAAAAGCTTATTTGCATAAATGATTAGATTCTTCATCGCCAAAATGATGGGCGTAATTTATCAAATCCATCGATCAAAATTCATTATTTTGTACAATTGTTCAGCTCAAAATTTTTTATTGACATTTTGGGGTAATTTGAAATTTTTTCGCCCGTTTTAATTTTTTGTTATCCAAGAAATGTGAAGTGCTAATTCTTAAGCATTACTAAAATATGAACATAGAATTATTATTTGTTTTCAATACCATCATTAGGTTTTTGGAAAAAATTAACTTCCGTATAATAAAAATTATCGACTGATTTTATTTTTTGATTATCTTTTCAATTAGCGGTTTTTAAATACTTCAGTAAATTAAATTCAAATCTCAAAAACTGCAAACTATAATTTCCAGCTTTCGTTTAATATTTGAAACCTAGATTTCACGAATTTTTAACAATCATTCAAGTAGTATTCCTGATTTTTTTGTATAAATCTTTAAAATGAGTAAGATGTATGTGATGATCGACAATTCAACTTAAATGTTTAAGTAGAACGTACATAGGTTAGAAACTTGGAGTCCAGTACGAAAATATTCTAATGTAAATGAAATATGACATTTTTATTCGGCAATTGATTGCAAATCTGCTTAAAAAGCAGATTAAAATGCCAACGAAGATTGTTAACATTATAAATTTCTTTAAAGACTGCAACGTAGTAAATATTGCCTCCTCTTACTGATTAAAGAATGCATGGCAAATAATTTTACATGTACCAAACTTCTTGTTTGCGATAAAATGTGTAAGCAGAAATACGCAAATTACTTTTTATCTATAAAGCATTAGTTAACCAGTAAATCTATGACATGCAATATTATGATATTATTAAGCCAATTAACGACCGTTCTTTTGAAGCAGCAGTGAAATGAGACTACACTAAGAACACTTTTTTATGGTTGATGCATTACCTGACACGCACAGTACATGTAACAAAAAAGATAGTTTACTATTAAACTTTGATATGCGATAACTTTGCTTTAAGTGGACTTGTGACCTTCACATTACACATGCATGCTAAGAAAGCTAGTGCATTTAACTGAAATCACATTTGTCAGTTTCATGATTTTTGATATGAAGCCTGTGCAAATTGCTGCCCTGTATCAAAAATATAACGTGAATAAATAACGTTATACTTGTGTAACTTATAAATTATTTATATTACAAAATTTTAATTTATGGATCATTTGATTTCTTTAAAGGTGCGATAATAATTTTAATGTTTTAGTACAATAATTATGCTGCATTATTAATTGACATTTGAGAAAAAAAAAGAAAAGTTTTCATTGTTGATACAATTAATCAATTAACATTAATCAGATATTAACACTTTCACCCAATTATCGAATATACCGGGTAAGTTATGTCTGGTTCCATTCGATTATTTGGGATTGTGTTGGAGGTTAAAATCTGAGTTTGTGGTATTATGGTAAGATAGGTAAGCACTTTCAAATGAGCGTATTTCCGGCGACCTTGGAATGTAACTTCAAGGTCATTGCGTTACCATCGTCTAAACCGTAATAGTTAGAGCAAAATGTTCAATTAGAATTTGTAGGGCATCGCGAAATTAGTTTAATGGTTGCATTTGCGACATTCCATTACCAATTTCCACGTTTCAAAAAACGTTTTAGTTTCTGGACTGTTTGCTAACCTTCACAGCAGAGGTGCAATGCAGGAATGCTCGTACTAAATATTCTGGGGCACGGCCATTTCACAAGTTAAGCATTGAAACTTGGGGAATTACGAAATGGCAACATTTCCAATTACATTAATGTAAATCACATCTTATGGGGTCAAGGTACTGCACTAATCAGTGTTTCTACGTTCGTTATTCACTCAGTTTCAATGCTTAATCTGTGATTTAGCCCTGTACCCGAATACCCTACCACGAGCGTTTCTGCATTGCACTACTGCTGTGCAGGTTAGCAAACATGTCAAAATTAAATGGTGTTTGGAACGTGAATATTGATAATGGAATGACGCAAATGCACCCATTAAACTAATTTCACGATGCCCTATAACTTTTAATTGAACATTTTTCTCTAACTATTACGGTTAAGAAGATACTGTAGTAACGCAATGACCCTAAAGTTACATTCCAAGGTCACCGGAAATACGCTTATTTGAAAGCGCTCACCTATCTTACCATAATACTACAAACTCAGATTTTTACCTCCAACACAATCCAAATAAAAACATGGAACTGGTTATAGAAATCACCCGGTATACATGTACATGGATTTCAATTACGCTAAAACACCTTTAAAATGCGCATCTTCGATTTGCATCCTTTTTCCTTCATTATCATACAGGGTGGTCCATTTATCATGATTTGTCAAATATCTTTTAAAATAAATAGTAAATCGTGAAATTTATCAGAATGCAAGATTAATAATATCAACATTCCTTTTAAATTACGCAAAAATAAAGGGGTCCCCCGACCCCCTTATGGGGGACCCGGGGGGTCTCTTTGGAAAGAGAAACAAAAGTGAATGGGGTATTACACGATTTCGGACATCGATATCAGCAACATCTAAGATGATACCAAAAAAATATTTTAGACAAAACTTATTGCGTTTTAAGCACAGATTCATAATTTGCAAAAACAAATGGGGGGTCTCATTGAAAATTCCAAAGAGACCCCCCGGATCCCCAATAGGGGGGGCCGGGAGACCCCTTCATTTTCGCGTAATTTAAAAGGCATTTTGATATTATTAATCTTGCAATCTGATAATTTTTACGTTTTACTATTTATTTTAAAAGATATTTGACAAATCATGATAAATGGACCACCCTGTATATTACATTTCAAGGAGCGGGATTTATAGGACCACAGTTTGTATTTACTAAAACATTGACGAACCAAAATGAAGGAACAGAAAATATACTCACATAACATACGGTTATAATAATTCAAAGTTTTACATGTGTTTATAGAAATTATAGATGCTGTTATCACAGTGCGTTAGTAATGAACTTCTTTAAGATTCCGCGGAATCAACATTTTGCAGTATGCTATTAACACTGCTCATCTCGGGCATCATCACGGGTTATTTGCTGCATATAGGGTTTAAAGTTTTTTCTTCGTTGTTTTGTTTTTCATAGAATTCCAAAATTGTTAATGTATAGGTCAGAATTGCACTTGTGACCTAAATAATGATATAACGCATATATGCATTGCGAAGTTTAACAATGCGGTTTCATTTCATGTTTATTTAACCATACCTTTGTTAAAAGTTCTTTGTCGATGGAGAGGAATTCCCAAGCAGTAAATGAAACAGTTGACTTCTTGACGCACCTTATAAGAAGTGTTAGCTGGATAAAATTAAACTATGCATGAGATTAATGATATATTCGTACAGCATATGTATTTAAGACTTTGGTTTTTATATTGCCATGGCTTTGCTAAGCATGCGAATTTTACTTTAAAAATTAGCTTAAGATAATGTGACAAACCTCATCACTACTTTGTTGTGAGAACCCTAATTGACACGATGGAATTGAATAAACAACTCTTCTTAGATTATGTACCTATAACCATTGAAGACATGAATAAAATTTTGTATCTGAAATTTACACATCCATTTCAGTAGTGCGTAAATTATATTAATTTCGTTAGGCAAATTAAAATGTTAGACATTTTGTGAAACGTGGCAGTTTCATAGTTTTGTTCATAAAACAATAAGTGCCGTGCACGGAAATTTTTTTCCGTACAAATGTACGATTTAGTGCAGTGACTAACAAACTGTAGGTAAATGAGATGGTGAACTTTACCTGACTCTTAATATGATCAGCAAGAAAGCATACCGACATAAGACGAAGGATGCAAAAAATCGAGTATATTACTTCGCTTAAGACCATTCCGACATTATCCAAAGATTGAAATAACAACATGAATATAACAGAAGATAAATATGTGGTGGTCACAAAAACGCAGGCGAAAAGGTTTGGACCCATCACTGCATTGGTACTTTTTATGACATCCAATAAGCATTGAAAAGCAATTCTTGCCTCTTCCAAGCCATTGCTTGTTTCTTTGTTTGAAATGCTGCTTGACCGAGCTTCAAACATTAACTGAATTTTTTTTGCCAGAAACGTAATTCGTATTTTTATCGCGGTAGAAAAGCAACTAAAGAGAATTTCAGGCAGCAGTTGACATCCGTTAAGGAAGATGCTGTAGCAAACTGCGGCTATTCCGAAACGTTTTCCCACGTTCTGAGTGTCCTCATCGTTTGTATAAATTATAAGAATCCCAACAAGTATTCCACCTCCCAACGTAATAAAGGCATAAATAACGTAAGCTACAGTAACGGACCTAACGTAAGAACGGAGTTTGTCATCCCTGGTTATGCCCAACATGCTATCTAACTGCTGGAATTTTTTAAAATGTTGTCGCCATTTTGCCCCTTGGCATGTCGCTTGAAATACATTAAGATATGCTGCAAAACACATTACTGCTGTAATAAGACTTAAAACGAAACTTTCTACCGGATCTGAGATGTATATTGCGTAGTCAAAAATTGCGAAAATAAGGCAGGTAGATATTCCTAAAAATGACAAAACGATAAAAAATATAAATTTGGAAATCCATCGAAATCTAAGCAGGTCAACTTCACTTTTGACTTCTCCGTATTGCTTGTACGTAGAGATGGGAAATAAGCCATACAACTGCATTAACTGTAACAGGGGCTTCGTGGCCAAATATACTTCATCGTAAATGATCTCCTCAGCAATTCGGTTGTCCGTAGCCATCAATGCCATTTTTCATTGTGCGAAAACGTGGTTTTAGCTTATTTATATTGGCACACAATTTTCGTGTATTGAAGGCTTATGGACTGATGTAATTAAACTCAATCATAGCACCGTCACATTCATGTAATACTCACTTCATTTGTGCTCTCAATTTTTATTTTGTGCAATTTCAAAGCATCTTTTTTACGTAACGCATGCATAAATAATTAATTGTACACGTGCGTAATCGCTCTATATAAGATGCCTGCTTTCTGAACAAGTAACTCCTTACAGGAGACATAATAATCGTTTCACTTTTTCGTTAATAAAAAAATGTATCAAAGCATAGTTTTTTGAGGTAGTGGTTCTTTGATGGTACTCTTCTCATTCCCACCCTTACCGGTGCACTGTATATTTTGGGTAATCTCTAAGCTGAAATGGAAATATCTTTGTACAATTAAGTTTCATTTAGGAATTAGTCCTGATTTAAATTGAATTGTTTCACTGAAATCATTTTTCATCAGATGATTCATGCATGTGGTCTGGTACACGTACATGTACATGTAGTTAAAATTGTAACGTATTTGGTGGGATTCTAATCATTAAAATTTTATTAAATATACTCATAATTCTTCTATATTGTATCCACATGTTTCTGTAAAATATTTAAAATTATATATTAATATAGTGCTCATGCGTGTCTTCTAAATACTGCATCTTTTTGAATTTTGACGGTATTATTAATTTTTTTGTGGTCACCGATTAAATTTTAAGGAATATCTCCTTGAATGTTCGCCTGTACGTTTGACAGACATCTCTTTGAATATTTTTCTACACTCAGATGTTTCATTGTAGAATTCTCTCGCTTATTTTATAAAAATACAAGAGTCCAGACTCTTGCAGACAAACTAAAGGTTTTGACTTTGCAGACCACATGACTTCTTCTGTAATTGCTACATATACTGAACATACAAGTATGTTATAGTTTCAAATGACCATCTGCTATACGTGCTATACAGGTTTTTTTAGTAATCGTTTTTTTTCAATGTTGTTTGCGCTGACTTTACAACATCCAATAAAAGTATGAATTTCTTCATAGGTTGGCTCCAACTGAGTGTCTAAGAATGACGCTTTAATAGTCCATCATTCATTTAAGAACGCAATTTTCTTTTCAGTTTGTATCTACATTAAGTCTTCATTATTGATTTATAAGTGAAGTTGTATAAAAAAGCTAATTTGCATATATGATTAGATTCTTCATAGCCAAAATGATGGGTGTAATTTCACAAATCCATCGATCAAAATTCATTATTTTGTAAAATTGTTCAGCTCAGCATTTTTTCTGATTGACATTTTGGGGTAATTTGAAATGTTTTCGCACGTTTTTATTTATTTTTTGTTATCCAAGAAATGTCAAGTGCTTCTTATGCACTTCTAAAATATGAACATAGGATTATTATTTTGTGGGACACAGAAACTGCACAAGACGAATTTGCAGAGAAAAAACTATTCCCGGTCCGACTAGGTCCCGGGTCGCGGAAAAATCGCGATTACAATGGGCCCTCTAGGGGAAAGATGGCAAACAAAGCGAAATAAATTTCGGAGAAAGCGTGACGAGGTGACTTGCTTGTAGGCATCTCAAAATCCAAGACCCGCTTCGACGGGCAAAGGGACGACCTGATATCCAAGGGCCTTAGATCATCTGGAATGTTCCCCTAGGGCAAGCATGATGGTTTCCCCGGTCTGGGCCCTGACAATTTGTTTGCAATGCCATCATTAAGTTTCTAGAAAAAATTGGTACCTCATAAAATTATCAAGCTTTTTATTCTTTGGTCATCTTTTCAAGCAGTGGTACAGTTGAATCCTCTTAATGTGATCACGTTTGTTCTAGGCTATTTTGATAACAATACCTATATTAAATACCTGTACATTAGGCGAATACATGTGGTTATAAAAAAAATGTTCTTTATTAATTGTACATATATGTACATGTATTATACATGCATTACGTTCACTCATTTTAAGAAACTTATCATAGTGGTCTAAAATGGCTACCTTCTCCAGAGTTCTCCTGTATGTTGTATTCACAATGAACGAATTGAAGACAAAAACGGTCGTCACTCAGGCGCAGATCAAATTTACATACGTCATATTTATGTAATTTTTACTTTTTTGCTGTCATAAACGAAATGGTCGAGAGCTCTACTTTGTCGTTATAAATCGCATTCAATGTACATTGTATAATCTATGGAAACATAAAATGATAACCGAAAATGTCTGTCCGAACCGCTTAATAATAAACCCTGCAGTCAGTAATACTACCATTTGGCAGGGGGGATCATTATGCAAATTAAGTCAGACTCAGCAGTCTGGGTGTACCGAATGCAAGAAGAGAATGCTAACCTCTAACCCACCTTTCTGCCAGGTTACTGATTGCTTATCGGTAATAATAAAATTGGAGTTTAAAAAGAAAATATTCTAATGTATATGAAATATCACATTTTTATTCGACAATATAATACAAATTTTCCTACATAAAAAGCAGATAAAAGTGGGAATAAGTATCGCCTACATTATATTGTTTGCAAAAGTCTGCCTCCTCATCTTGATTTAAGAGTGCTTAAATGATTATTTTAGAACTCGAGTAATAGTAGCAATCTAGAGTTCTAGTAATAGAATAAAACGTTTTGTGTGTGATAATGTTTATGCAGGAATGCACGAATTATTTTTTTAAATTACTGTATATAGCATTAATTAACGAATAAATTTTCTATTTGCAATGTTAAGCTGTTTAGATAAAGCAGTATAAATTGCAATCAATTCAGAGTTATAATAAATTTAATGATTTTCTGGATTGATGCAATTCAAATTTGTATCCTCAATGTTTTGTTTGTCATAAAACTCTAAAATAGTTATGGTGTAGGTGAGAATGGCCCCTGCAACCTAAAGTATTGAAGCAGAACATATAAATTAGATTGGTGCATTATTATTTAAATCACGACACGACAACAGTTACCGTATACCGTGTTGAAAAGTTCCTTATCGACGTTGAAAAAGTCGAAAGCCGTAAATATAACTGCTGTTCTCCTAACGAATTGAACGAAACATGTTTGCTAATGAGAAATAAAAACATTTACTAATTATTAGTGCATTAAAGAGTTTAAAAAACTTTACGATTATATTAATTCACCAAACCTCATATCCACTTTCTTGTGACAACCTCAACTTATCTGATGGAATTAGATATATAACCCTTTTTAAATCTTGAATCTGAAATTAATCAATCATGTATATTTACATAGGCGTGAAAATAATAAAATCACTTGTATTATGAGTGGTTGTATTTGATGTAATGGAATGTAATTTCACAATTATAAATAGATAAGCGTTTAGGTTTATGCAATTTAGAAAAGAAGCTATACCTCGAATTAGTAATATAAGTTAGTAATGATTCCTTCTAAATGTCTATTCAAAATCAAGCGTTTCTACTACCAATTTCAATTTTGTGAGAACCCGGGGTCGGGTTCTTGAATATCCGAAGAGACGAGAGTCGAATCCATTTACTCTAATATTAAGGTCACAGGGTTATCACAATTTTCAATCCAAAACTCTACCGTCAGTATATAAAGTGCCATGTGGTATGGGGGACATTACTTAAGTTAAATCGGAAAAGTAGTCTGCATCACAGTGAATCCCAACATCGTCAATTAAATTGGATTTCCCTAAGTTTGTGGTAATCCTTAGGTAATCAATGGGATATTAATCTTAAATTATTCAGTAGACCTATAGATACCGTATCAATGAATCCTGCGTACGTGTTTAGTATTACTTCTGTATATAGTACTAGCGGAAAAACCCGGCTTTGCCCGGGGTTAAATTAAGGTAGAAGAATGTATAAATTGGAAAATTGTCGAGTTTCGTAAGTTGGCCGCTAGGCGGCGCTGAACGTTGTATACCAATAGATACCAAGTGACAGTTGTATGGCCC
>JAQGAO010004047.1:0-15848 GCA_034697705.1 Ommatoiulus sabulosus | reverse complement strand
AACATTACTATCTGTTCCCCATATCTGATTTTTTATATTTGCACCCATTCTGTTAACTTTGGGAGTGAAGAAACTTTAAACTCACACTGTATTTATGGAATACAACCTTTCAGAAAATATTCATTTTTTTAACATGTACATTTAAAACACGTAGTATCCAAAAGCTTATTGTGAATGAGCTTTATACAAGGTGATTCCTAAACTCACTTAACCGAGATAAAAAAATAAAACTTTAAAATGGTAACAGATACAAAGATAATTCTTTCAAGTAACTTTAAGAGTTCTCCATGAGCTACCTGGAAAACATGTTCCCTGCGACCTTAAATGTCACGTTCAAGGTCATCCAGTGCTAGGTCTGCGGATTTTGCAGACATGTCAGAAACTGCTGCATATTCGTTAAAAATATAAATCAGAACATTGTAGGGCTATGCCTACACCATAGCACAGTGTTCCGGAATTTTTCTTCCCCACGATTTTTCTTTACACACTTAGGCTGCACTGCATGACACTAAAGCTTTCTGTGCTGCATAAAATGCGACCTCAAACCTGCTAAATTGTGGATCATGAATGTGTGTTAAAGCAATTTTATTTCATTTGAGGATGTCAAATTTAAATACTGTATTATGGTGGGTGGATAACAATTTATTCTTTGCTTATGAGCAATGCATGCAAATGCAATATTTTGGAAAACATTTAGAAAACAAATGAATTAAGCTTACTTGAGCACATACTCAAAATGATTATAACAAATAGGGAAATCGAATAGAAAATTGTAAACAATTTGCAGATTACACATACTACGAATAGAATCATGCACCATGGTATTGTGATAACAAAAATGGTGTTGTGGGTTCTGTGTTTTGTCAGTGTTATTAATTTCCAGCTTTAAGTTGATATAATTTATTTTCTAATACATAAAAAAAAAAAAATTACGCACCAGAAGGACGAAGGTCCTTAGAGTGCTCTCGCTCTCTCTCAGTGCATATTTTAACTGATCCTTACATAGTGTTAAACTTTGACATCCTCAAGTGAAATAAAATTGCCTTAACACACAGTTATGATCCTTAATTTAGCAAGTTTAAGGTCGCATGTTTTGCAGCCCACAAAGCTTTGGTGTCATGCAGTGCAGCCTAAGTGAGTATGGAGTAAATTGTGGAAAAGAAAAATTCTCGAACACTGTGATTTGTTCAAAACAATATGAAACTAACTTTATTATACTAATTAGGCATCGCCCTACCACGTTCTGAATTACATTTTTAACGTATCTGCAGCGGTTTCTGACATATCTGCAAAATCTGCAGACCTAGCACATGGATGACCTTGAACGTGACATTCAGGATCGCAGGGAATATGGTTTCCGGATAGCTCATGAGGAACTCTTTAAGCTACTTGAAAAAATTATATTCGTATAATCCGGTATCTGTTATCGAAAACCCGGTATCGAAATTGTGTCCACTTATCCGGTCTTTTCACTTATCGGGTTTCTGCGAAATGCGCTCAAATTAGATCAGTTTCTACCCGGATTAGTCAAATACAGTATAGGTTAATCTGTTAGAAGAGCATTGATTGATAAAAAAACATAAACAAAGCTTTTATAACAAATACGTGCACATTCAGCAGTAAGATCTGTGACCAGCTCCCGCCCGTGTCAAATTCCGTATGCGGGTCACATTCCAGTCAGGCCAGTGTTGCGAAAGAATGAAAAGAAACGAAACTATATGTAAATTTTCGGCGTTGTGTAATCGGGCTAATTAAGAGGTCGGAGGGGACGTCGGGGAAAACGAAAGATAGTATAGGGACTGGCTCCTGGGAGCCGATCGAATGCGGACGTGTTTGTCCAAAGCTCCACAGATAATTTGTTTTGCCCATGTTGGGGTGAGGCCGACCTGATCAAATTGAAACCCATTGTCCGTGTTTGGGACCTCGCGGACATCGTTGATTTGGATCACAAGAATGCCAGTGGGGACTTACGAATTTTGCCAGATGTTGCAGATTGCCAATCTTCACGTACCGGAGCTTAATTTCCTTTCGTGGCCGTGTGCTACGCTTGGTGCTCTATGGGCGTGAATGAACGTTGTGACCTGTATATAGTTTCCAGAGTGACGTCCTCTGAATGTTAAATCTGGATTGTGAACATTTTCGCCCTGTGTGTGTGGAACTTTACAAATAATCGTCCGTGAGTTATTTGGATCGCCTTCTTCGATCTTGTTGTTGCTTTTGGTTCCCAGAGAACTTCTTAACAGAGCTTGCTTAAGTCTTAAACCAAATTGTTCTATTTAGCGCCGTTTTGCGCAATGTATATTTCGGACTGTTTTGTCCATATGAATTATGACTAGATGTCTGTATAAGCTCGTTCGAGTTGTTGATTGAACGCCTTGGTGCGACACCGCACATTAACGTGTACGCCAATTACTTACCTTGCATTTGTTGTGAGCTTTGTTCACGTGTTAGGACGAATTAAAGATTTCAGTCTGATTTGCAAAATTTAAATTTTGTTGGATTTTATTCCAGATGAACTTAGCTTACAGATCTAGCAATAGTAGAGGAGAAACTGTAAAATGTACTTTGTTTCTTGTCTTTGTTTTCCATTTCAGGGTGTCAAGAATACCATCTTTTTTATATGTTTAGATATGCAAAATTTTGGTTCTAACATAATACAGTACATGTACTGTTCATCAACTTTTCACACCAGTTGGATATCAAACTCAGCCATTGAGAAATTATTTAGACCGAAAATATTCCTTACTTTAGCTCGATTGACAACCTAAAGAATCCATAAAAGTGTACACTTTCTTAAGCTTATGGTAAAATATTTACTATTTTCATCAAGTTCAGTACAGTACATCCATTCAGGCATGGCACGATTTTATTCAATTCTGGTACATTGTAATGCATGCACATGTACACTGTACCAAACTCAATGTTGCTTAATATTGTTATATACTGAAAAGCGGGAATTTCCCTATCCTGCTGTAAGTAAATGCGGTGTACTGACTGCTGCCAAAGATTCATTATAGCTATAGACTGTGAGTCGTCATTTCCACTTATCCGGTCTCAAATTTACGTAAAAGCGGGTTTTCACGTATCTGGGTTTTATATAACATAGAAAAAGTATTAAAAAAGTTTGGGGCTTTGAAATGTCTTGCATTTATCAGGTTTTTTACTAATCGGGTTTTTACTTATCCGAGTTCAACTGTAATCTTATTATAGCAAAATAAGCTGGCCCACACGATTTCACTTCAGTGTAGTACCTATTTATGTTTGTCCCTGTTTTTAACAACATTGTAACTAGAATAAATAATTGCTAATGTTTGAAATCAATGTCGAAGGTCAAATGTAACAACATCAGTTAACTGCACAAACAGAATTTGCGTAACTATAAGTAACTATATGTATTTTTAAACACATGGTGCAGCTGCAAGCATGAAATGATAGCAATGTCATTTAACAAATAAAAAAAATTACTCCATTTCACGGCATGAGGGAGCTGATTTGGGTACGACATCGCATGAAGGACATGGTCAAAGGTTCTACCGGTCCCATTGCGATATTTGTAGATAACCAAGGATACTTCAATCTGGTGTATTTAGTCATATGTGGTCCTTCATTAAGCACATCATTGTATGCCATAACCATATTAAGGGCTATGTGAACACGACATGCTATTTTTGAATTATTGTCGGTTCAATGGCACCTTGGAAGATGTTATGAGTAAGCCACTGCTATCCAAGATCTCCCGGATTGGTGGAATGGGCTTTGGATGATGAATGGGAGTCATGCGTCCAGTGAAAAAGGGTAATAAGATAAATACCATTCACATGATATTTATCATGTAGGCCTATTGTTTTGTAGCTAGCTGACCATAATGATTGTTAGTAGGGAATTATACACACGTTATCTGACAGCACTACCAGATTCCTTTTCCTCCAGCAATCCTAATGAAAAAGTGTCTCATAATCAGGGCTGCTCATAATAAAAGCCATTTAATCATTTTAACATTTGTTGGAAATGCCACCCAGCAACTCTAAAGGGTGCCACCATGCAGAAGGAAGAAACTAGTGTCTCTAGCCACTGATTAATTAGGTCAAGCCCTTGTACCTTCTGCTACTTAAGCCCCCACCTTCTGTGACCTGAATAAATCCCTTCTACTTCAATCTTTCAACCAGTGTGGACGTGCTTTTTCTTTTCCTCCAGAAAACAACAACATTACATCTACAAGTTTTATTTCTCGGTATATAATTGGTAGAAAAAAACACTAAAATCCCGCATATAACTTCCTTCACAAACCTACCACTTGAAGAAATGAACAGAATGCAACATTTACAGATCACTTAACCTATTATAGTATAATAACGCACGTAGACTATAATTATAACACTTACCTTATTAATTATAGGGGCCTACTTGAAATATCCGTGCTTCTAAACATCAGGCCTGTCACAACTAGACGGTAGAAACAGGCAAAACCCCGTTTCTAATGGCCATAGGGTACGTTCATAAAGAGCCTTTTTTAAGCCTTTTTTTCAGTGTCGCTAAGGAGTAAGCATCTGCAATACCACTAAGCGACACTGCTTTAAAGTCATGTTAAGAAAAGCTCTTTATGAACGTACCCATAGACTACTATTTGAACAGGCCTGTGCAGCGGCCATTTTCTCTAAAGGCTCGGATGTCATTTGGCTTCCCGCTAGGTGGCGCTAGCATGTTGGAATAGTTCTAGGCTTAATACATGAGAAACAGCATGAAAAGCTAGCGCCACCTAGCAGGAAGCCAATTGACATCAGTGCCTGTTGAGAAAATGGCCGCTGCACAGGCCTGTTCGTTTGGTAGGCTATGGCCGTTAGAAACGGGGGTTTTCCCTGTTTCTAACGGATTAGTTGTGACTGCTCTGACGTCCGATCACACGGGATATTCCAGGCATTATTAATAAGGTAACTTTTGTTATTGTACTATTCATTATACTATTTATGCACTGAATGAGATGAGAATAAGTGAGATCTGAATGAGATGGAATCGAATTGTAATATTCAAAAACTATAGGAAGAAGTACTCGACGAAATATTCTTCAAAATTGTTGTGTTAGTATGTACAACTTGATTGCAAATAAACTCTATTTATTTTTCTAAAACCTCTCGTAATTGCAAATATGAAAACTACCGAAAAATAGTATTTTCTACAAAATACATGGCAGATATATGGCATCCTTTATGGCAGATAAAAATACTACATTAAAAATATTTATGAAGTTTACGCTCACCTTCGGCTCAGCTGAGTCAAAAATTAATTCGTAGAACACACCGGAAACTACAATTTGACCACAAAACTAGATATTGAGAAGAAGGATAGCACTCATACGAAAGTTTGTAAACTTTTACCTTCGCCATTTCTAAACCAGGTACGATAAAAGCTCGATCTTTTGGAATTCAAAAATATCAAGTAGCCTATAATTAATAAGGTAAGTGTTATAATTATAGTCAACGTGCGTTATTATACTATGCATTATATAATTTATGAGCTGAATGGGATAAGATAGAATCGTATTTTAATATTAGTGATACATATATTTAGGTATAAACGTATGATTCGAAAAAAAAGCGTTATAACGGGGAATTTCCTGATAAAACTTGCATCACCATCCCATTCATATGCGTAGAGTAGGACTTCTTCCAAACTTCGATAAAACGAACTACTGTATTTAGAAAAATAAATGCTATCTTCAAGTGGAAGGTGAAGCCAGCACAACATGTCGTTTTTTAGATAGCTATTTTCCAAGACATACGGAAAATGCTTCTATATAGGTGGATAGCTCAGGGCCCATTTGCAAACTTTTAAAATTTTATAAGCACACATTTTCAACAATTTTAGTAAACAATATGTGTGTATAATTCCCTAATAACAGTCATTACGGTCAGCTAGCTACAAAACAATACATAATATCATGTGAAGGATATTTATCATATTACCCTTTTTCACTAGACGCATGACTCCCATTCATCATCCAGGGCTCATTCCACCAATCCGGTGGATCATGGATAGCAGTGGCTTACTCATAACATCTTCTAAGGTGCCATTGAACCGACAATAATTAAAATAGCAAGTCGTCTTCACGTAGCCCTTAATATGGTTATGGCATACATTGATGTGCTTAATGGAGGGCCACATTTGACTAAATCCCCCAGATTAAAGTATCCTTGGTTATCTACAAATATTGCAGTGGGACCGGTAGAACCTTTGCCCATGTCCTTCATGCGATTTCGTACCCAAATCAGCTCCCTTGTGCTGATGAATGGAGTAATTTTTCATATTTGTTATATGGCATTGCTATCATTACATGCTTGCAGCTGCACCATGTGTTTAAAAATACATATAGTTACTTATAGTTACGCAAATTCTGTTTGTGCAGTTAACTGATGTTGTTACATTTGACCTTCGACATTGACCTCAAACATTGGCTATTATTTATTGTAGTTACAATGTTGTTAATAACAGGGACAAACATAAACAGGTGCTACACTGAAGTGAAATCGTGTGGGCCAGCTTAATTTGCTATAATAAGATTACAGTTGAACTCGGATAAGTAAAAACCTGATAATGTCTTGCATTTATCAGGTTTTTACCTGATAAATTTAAGACATTTCAAAGCCCCAAACTTTTTTAATACTTTTCTATGTTATATAAAACCCAATACGTGAAAACCAGCTTTTACGTATATTTAAGACCGGATAAGTGGAAATGACGACTCACAGTCTATAATGAATCTTTGGCAGTGGTCAGTACACCGCATTTACTTACAGAAGGATAGGGAAATTCCCGCTTTTCAGTATATATATCAATATTTAGCAAGATTATATTTTGTACAGTGTACATGTGCATGCATTACAATGTACCAGAATTGAAGAAAATCGTGCCATGCCTGAATGGAGGTACTGTACTGAACTTGATGAAAATGGTACATATTCTAGCATAAGCTTAAGAAAGTGTACACTTTTATGGATTCTTTAGGTTGTCAGTCGAGCTAAAGTAAGGAATATTTTCGGTCTAAATAATTTCTCAATGGCTGAGTTTGATATCCAACTGTTGTGAAAAGTTGATGAACAGTACATGTACTGTAATATGTCAAAATCAAAATTTTAGATATCTAAACATATAAAAAAAGATGGAATTCTTGACACCCTGAAATCGAAAACAAAGACAAGAAACGAAGTACATTTTACAGTTTCTCCTCTACTTTTGCTAGATGTTACTGCTGAATGTACATGTATTCGTTATAAAAGCTTTGTTTATGTTTTTTTATCAATCAATGCTCTTCTAACAGATTAACCTGTACTGTATTTGACTAATACGGGCAGAAACTGATCTAATTTGAGCGCATTTTGCAGAAACCCGATAAGTGAAAAGACCGGATAAGTGGACACAATTTCGATACCTGGTCGATTTCCACTTATTAGGGTTGGACTGTATTTGGAAACCAGTGCTATCCCATTTTATTACAATATGTTTTGTTTTAAACCACTTTTAATTTATGTATGGAGCCATCCATAAAGTACATCTAGCAAAGGGGGGAAGGTATGGGGTTAAGTGATAAAAAGACACAGGTGGACGGGAAGGGGGGCCGGAGGGGGATGGGTTCAAGGAAATTTCTACTTGTGCTTAAACTGTCATCAGTTTTAGATAATAAATTGATTGCATTTGGTTTTGTTTTCTTGCTAAATAATATATAGGCAAATTTTCTGATTTCTTCAGCTTACATAGCTTGCATCAACATTACTGCCTGTATGTGGAGGAAGAGTTCATTTAAGACTTAAACACTGGGTGGTTTGGTATTGTGTTAGAGAAAAATCCTTGATTTAATAAAGGCTGTGAATTTTTACAGTACTGGTTGATGGTATGTTAAAACATATCATTAAATGTTAATTTTAATTAAGCCATTTTATTTTACCTGGTTTAAATGGTAGTTGCACAATGTGTCTGCTATGTGGCAGGCCCCTGATTATCAATGAAGTTTTGGGGCATGACTTCGAAAAGTCGCTTCACCGGCTTTACCTAGTTTTCAATATAATGCGTTCAATAATGAAACAATCACTTAGCTAAGAATTCCAGCAAATGTATTACACCTCAATATGTCATGAATAACTAAGATTTCATGGTTATAATGTATAGTTATTGCAGAAAACAAGACAAACATTGAATGTGTAGAAAAGAAAAATTTCAACATAAATGTACGGTCACATTGCCACTCTGACATTTTCACTGGCATGAATAGTCCTTTTCTAAAAGAGCAAAAAAATTTTACTTCTGGCTGAATTGCTTATAAAGTAGGTCAAGTCATGGTCAGTTTTAAAAAAGAGGCCTGGGGGTACTGGACATGTCTTACACCCTAATGCTGAGTCTCAATTCTTGTTAAGTAAATTCAAAACCCAATTCGTCCATGAAAAATGGTCATTGATAATAAACTACTTTGTCTTTGTCGATTAAGTCCAGTTCAGATGCTGTTGGGCGAACTGAATTCGTGCTTGATGCTGAGATCCTCTCGCTCAGTTGTGGACCGAGGTCTGCCTGAACCTCGTCACCTGTTGAAGGAATTAGTCTCCTCATAACGTTGGCACACCCTTCGAACTGCTAACTGGCCGATATTTAGTTGGCAAGCCACTACTCTCTGTCAATATTCAAGTCATAAACACAGACATGCAGGAAAAATTCTGCATCCAATGAGTTGGTAAGTGGCATACTTAACTGCTCATAAGCAGACTGCAAATAATTTTCAATAAATTTAATTATTTCATTTGATGTTTCAAAATAAATAACAATGACATCTGGTGCAATGAAGAAACCAAATTCGGTGTGGTGTGGATTTTAAAGCACCTACATGTAATCCAAGTTGCATTTATTTTTTCCAAAGCCGTACAAACCGATGCAAATTCCGTTTTTTCCAAAGAAGAAACTGATGCACAAAAAAAACGTTTTTCTGTATATAACTGTATAGTTATCTTTTTCCCGAAAAGAGTAGATGAAAACCTTTACTTAAAACGTTTTTGTGTGCTAATGCGATGCAGGAAACACATGATTTTGACCATTTTTTAATTCAGTTCCCCCTGATCAAATGTTGTCAAATTGATTTTTATTATTTTCAAATTCTGAAACATTTTATTGATTTTTATTTTATTCGAAATATGAATCAATTTGCGGATACAAAAAGCCTGCATGCTTTTTATTTTTTAAAGGGCGGGTAAGCGGTTTTTGCAAATGCCCGCATGCTTATCATCGTGCCTCTTAAAACTTGGCCATAAACGTTGACAAATTAATATTTTTTTTGTCGAATTCTGAATCATTTTGCGGATACAAAAAGCTTGCATGCTTTTTTTTAAAAAAAAACACGCGGGGATGGGGAAGGGAGAAATTTCCTATAAAAGTTGCATTATCTTTAACACAATTTATATTTTTCAGACGAAAAGTCACGCATGCAGCCATCAATTTCATACGACACACATTCACTTACTTTTAAATACAGCTATTTTTGTAAGAATTTTTTAACGAAAATAACAATAATGGAAAGTAACATTGATGACATGGAGTGGATTTTCAATTAGTCTTTTGTGGTATTTCTGCAAATGTTAGCTGCGCTCATCGAACATCATAAAGGGATCACATTGTAATGTTAAAGTAAGCAAAATAATGCGATGGTTGCGCTTTTTGCGGAAGTAATAAAAAATGTATGTTTTGATAATGCAGATTATCACACCATTAACATTCATTAAAAATGCACTCCTTCGCGTAGAGTAGGATTTCATTCAATCTATGCAAAAAAATGTGATCTGAAAAATTAAAAGTGTAAAGCTAAATTACTAGACTAGTCTGTCATGTGTTGATGATGATTATAATTTTGTTACATTTACTCATCTATTTACTATAAATATACTGAAATGATTTCCTTACCTTCTAGATGATGGTATCTCAAAACCCGGAACCTGGTAACCATGTTAACTGAAGCTACACTAAAAGTAGTAGCTGCAGCATCACCAGTTGAGGGCATCACACCCCTAAGCCTGGTGAATATGGTTTAAAATCGCTGCTACATTTTCTGGTGGACATGGTGAAATTAATAATACCACTGTAGGTATGTTATCAAATGCAAACTCAGTTACCTCACCATAAAAATTAAGTTTTTCAGGCATATCCAACACGATCAAAATGTGATTTTAAAAATGTGTGTACAATATGTCATGTGATTGCTTATATATTTTTGTGTACAATAATGTAACCTTAAAAAAACTTGCAGAGCAAATTAGGTTTGCCATTTGTGACAATGAACATCCAGATGAGATTTCCAGTTAATATTTCAAAAGTAAACTCTGCAATCATGGGTGACTATAGCTTTGGTTATTTTTTATTGCCGTGTGTTAGACAAAATAGCTGCTGACAAAATAACATACAAAAAGTAAGTGTTCTCTATACTTCATAAAGATTCGTGACTAACAAGGAACTTTCTGCTGTCTAACAAAATGACGATTACAAAATATAATAATAGGATGGTACGACCTTGCTGTGTAAAAAAAAGGACTTGGAAAGAGTGACTCTCAAGACAAAATAAGAGTGACCTTTGAGGTCTTACAGGAACAGTGGAACTAGCTGAATCTTAAAAGAATACATTTTGTTCTCTTTCATAAGTTTTATCAAAATTCAAGGATATTCCCCGTTTTTAGTTTCCCTCAAATATTACAACAAGTATTGACTAGATAGAGAAAGGAGATAATTTAGGTTGTTTCCTTTTTGGATTATAGATAAACTAAGTTTCTTAAATTTCTTCTATTATTCGATTCAACAGTCTAAAGTTCAGATAAGGCACGAAAGGATGTGAGATCTCAAATATCCTCATAATCTATAATATGCTCATTCAACAACACGGGGTGGTCTCAAGGTGTCTGTGATATGAGATTTGCACAACGACCACAAAGTACAAAATGGTGAGGTATGGATTTTCAGGATTTCGAGAAAATTTGGAAAAGCAACAACAAAAATTAGAAGTTCTGAAAACTTTGTTTGAGCAAGCAGATTTAGGAAAGATATCTAATGAATGGAAACTCAAGTTACAAAAAGCCATAATGAAATACCCCAAAGTAGTTCAATGGACAGAGGGAGAATTAGTTGAATGTGCCGTGGTAAAACACCACATTTACACCTTGGACGAAAAACCATTGTATCAACCTCCGTACTGAGTTCCATTCCTTCAGCAAGAGGTCATTAATAAGGAAATCGAAGACATGGAAGAAAAAGGAGTCATTGAGACTTCAACTTCTCCATGGTCAGCACCCATAGTGATGGTGAAAAAGAAAGATGGAGAAACGTGACTGTGTATAGATTACAGGAAATTAAATAGCATTACACGATTCTGGCTCGTATCCGATACCAGTGATACACGAAACTTTAGATAAGCTAGGAAAAGCAAATTTCTTTTGTGCACTAGATCTAGCAAGCGGATATTGGCAAATCCACATGGCAGAAGATGCTAACATAAAACAGCATTTACCATACAAGGAAAAAGAAGGTTTGAATTCAACCGAATGCCTTTCGGATTAAAAAATGCACCAGCTTCATTTCAGAGAACGATGGAATTAGTACTTAGAGGCTTAGACGGAACAATTTGTTTTGTTTATTTGGACGATATAATTATTTTCGGAGAAACTATGGAAGAAACATTGCATAACTTGAAACAAGTTTTGAAAAGACTGGAACAGGTTGGACTGAAAATCAAATTGACAAAATGTTCATTTATGAAACAGGAAGTGAAATATTTAGGCCATAGTATTTCAGGAGACGGAATTAGACCAAACCCAGATAAAATAGAGGTCATCAAAAAATGCCCTATACCTAAAACTGTTAAAGATGTCCGAAGTTTTATCGGATTAGTCGGATATTATCGGAGATTTATTCAGGATTTTGCCAAAATTGCAAAACCATTAACTGCATTAACTAGGAAAACACAACCTTTCGAATGGAGTGAAGACCAAGAAAAAGCGTTTCAAACTTTGAAAACCAGTCTGATTACTCAACAGCTGTTAATTTACCCAGACTTTTCACAACCATTTGTTCTCGCGACAGATGCCTCAGGATATGCTATGGAGGCAATACTTTCATAAAGAGAGGATGGACATGCAAAGCCAATTGCCTATGCTAGTCAACAATTGAATAAAGCCGAACAAAATTATTCAGCAACAGAACGTGAATGTTTAGCCGTAGTGTGGGCAATAAAACATTTTAGATGTTACCTCTATGGACGAAAGTTCGAAATAATTACCGATCATCGTCCTCTGAAATGGCTAATGAATGTGAAAAACCGAACATCATGTTAAGCCTAGATGGAATTTAAGAATGCAGGACTATGATTATTTAATAACTCATAGGCCAGGTGCACAACAGACCCATGTGGATTACTTAAGTAGAATAATTCGTCAGGTTAACCAGCGTCAGGCAAAAAGGAAGCAGTCGCGATCAAAAGTAAAAGGTCGAAAAAACAAGTAGAAGCAGGTGAATCGAGTTAAGAAAGGAAAGGAAAACGAAAATTTTCCGCAACTGATCTTGACACGTTACAATCTGAAGGGAGCTGAAATAAATGATGCCCCACATAGGCAGCTAATGCAAGACATTGAAAAGGGAGAGGATAGATCTCTATTCTTTCTAGACGGTGACGGCATCCTTTGTAATAGGTATCAATCAAAACTTAACCCAGATAGATGGGAGATTTTTAGAGAAGAGTGATACCGCGTAGCCTCATTAGTAAGATCTTATGGTTATATCATGATACACCATACTCAGCTCATCAAGGTTCAGGAAAGACATATCAGAAACTGAGGAGTTTATATTATTGGGACAAGATGAAAAGTGATATTGCACAGTACTGCGAAAGTTGCCCACAATGTCAACTAAGGAAAGGACATGGAAAAAGTAATCCACGTTTTACAACCACTCCAACCAATTACTAAAAAGTTTGATAGAGTTAGCATGGATATTATGGGACCATTACCAACTAGCTTAACAGGAAAGAAATAAATTTTGGTAGTAATAGATCACCTGACCCGATATGTGTTAGTCTTCGCCCTGGAAGTTCAAAAAGCTGAAACAATTGCCAAAGTGTTTGTGGAACAAGTAGTTTTGCAGTATGGAGCCCCAATACATCTGTTAACTGATCGTGGAACGAATTTTTTTTCCGAGCTTATGCAAGGGGTGTGCAAATTATTTCAGATCTAACAAGTTCAAACAACCGCATACCACCCTCAAGCAAATGGAGCAACAGAAAGGTATAATCAAACGTTAGCAAACACCTTGTCCTATTATGTGCAGGAAAGTCAAAAAGATTGGGATCAATGGATTCCGTACGTAGTCAGTGCTTACAACTCGATTCCCCTTACGAGCACCAACGAAACTCCATATTTTCTAATGTTTGGTCAGGATTATAACATGCCCATGAAAGATATTTTAGAACCTCGAAAAATTCCAGCCGGAATAGATAAGAATTTTCATGAAGAAGTTAAAGCGAGAATGAGGTTAGCCTTTGACGATGCTGCCGAACAATTAGAAAAACATTTTGAAAAAGCTAAGAAACAATACGACAAAGGAACAAAATTACCAGAATTCAAGCCAGAAGATTACATATACTTGAAAGTAGGTCAGATTAAACCAGGTGTAGGAAAGAAATTAGCTAAACGCTGGGAAGGACCATACTTAGTAACGAGACAAACAGGACCAGTAAACTATGAGATAAAATTAAGAAAGGGAGTCCTGAAACGAGTATACGCAGGTAGACTAAAAGGAGGAAAAATCAGAAAGGACTTTCCAATCTCTGATGTCGACCCTGAAAAGAATAACAAACCTAGTTACAATGAGCAAGTTAACAAAGCAGTACACAATAAAGGTAATCACGAAATTGACCCTGAACCGTCTACTAGCACTAAGCCTGACGGACAGGCTGCTTAGGAAGACAAGCCAGTTAGTACCAATAAAAGAACGATCGCAAACAAAGATAATGATCCATCAGATATACCTAAGCACAGGTATGGATTGAGGAATCAGGCCAAGAAGGTTAAATGGGCTTACACATGGGAAGTAGAATCCTTGGTAACTAGGGTGCATAAGGAGACCCAGGACAGACCGTGTGTCAATGCCCATAAAAAGTTTGGTATAAATAAGAAAAAGACACAAGAGGTTAACGTAATCTTAGATTCTGGATGGGACGGAAGTCATGATGAACCATGGCCGGAAACAAGTGAAACTATGAAGCCCTTAGGACAGTATGTAGGACCAATTGAGAAACTAATAGAGCATGCAATTGTGAGGCTTTACGTTAACTCCGCATTAAGTTAATTAAATTAAGGATTATGCAGGTGCTTGTGCTGCATATAATAGGGAATACCCAGAGAAAACAAATATGTATAATTAAAGCCTAGGTCCACATATTAATCATGTTTAGTGTACACCGGTATATGTACTCTTAAACCTAAATGTTGCGACTGGGACTTGCGTTTCTTTTCACATTCACGCTCCTGCTGTCGATCCGACTCAGCATCCGATCAAGTATAGCTTGAAAGAGAAAAAAAATTCCAATTACTCCTAAAAAATGTGTAAAAAGTGTATAATCTCTGTAAGTTTTAGTTCTCAATTTCAGATGAAGTGGAAGATGTTCTTGTATATCGCCATCTTGCGGTTGGTGACGACTGGCAGTGGAAAGGCAGAACAAGGATATAGGAGAGGAGTATTCATTGCACAAAGAGGAGACTTCTTGCTCTCTAATGCTAAGTGAACTTTAGCTTTCGATGTACCGACTTATCAATTTCAGGAGCATATTAAAGAAATTTTAAAAGCTATTGATTAATTAAAAGAAGTGAGTTCAGTTTTAGACAACATAGAATTGTGTAAACAAACAGACATATTAGATCGATGTATGATCAACACAATTAGCTTGGAAATGGGTAGACTGAAAAATGCCGCAAATCAATTATCCAGGGATATTTACTCCTACGAGTGGATGAAGAAAACACTTCCACCCATAGCAAGTGGAACTGAGATAGGATCAGGTGAAATAGAGATAGACTCGGAAGAACTACTGGGAAGGGATAAGAGGAAAATAATTGGAGTTGGAACCGTATTAACAATTTTATTCGGAGTAGCTGATTCGGATGATGTGCCCCAAATTAACAATGATATAGGAAAAACAACTCGAAAAGTAAATGAGGCTTTATTTTTATATGCCATCATAATTGCAGTAGAAGAGACTCAGAAAGCAGTTAGAAGTTTGGAAGATGTTTCAAGTGCATTATTGAGAGGTTCGCAAGGAACACAAAATGGACTTTTGTTAATGCATGCGTTACATTTGATTGAGTTAACGTAGAAGGACTTTGGCAGGAATGGATAAATTTTCGAGAAGCAATACATGACTTGGGATTGGGAAAGCTAAGCAGATAATTGGTAGGACCAGAACAGTTCGCGATAATTCTAACCGATGTGAGAGACAACTTAACAGAAGAAATGAGTCTGTTAAGTTAAATAACTTCCGACACCGTTCACGATGCACATAAATGGGTGACAGTCGTTCCAACCCTTAACGATGGATATCTTAGAATATTTTTGGAAATTCCTCTAAAAACTGATCATAATTACTTTATCTTATAACATATTCTGATAGTACCAGAAATGATTCCAAATTTAACTATAGCAATGATAATTGAACCAGAGACTCCCATGATTGCCATGACCCCCGACAGGTCATCTCACATGTTACTAACCGAATTGGATCTGAACGAATGCACATCCGGAACACCTAGGTTCTGTGATCTAACCAATATTGCTTTAAAGAAATCTTG